>DWJN01006199.1:0-10858 GCA_018248895.1 Carystus phorcus
AGTCCAGGCAGGGCCGGCCGCAACAACACCACGAAGTTTACATCTAAGTGAAATCAAAGTGGCACCCAAAAACTAATCCTTATCGCATTCCTCATGATTTCCATACTCATCTCTCGATCTGTTGTGCTCATGACATGATGAAGTGTGAATTCGGTTGCAGGAACGGTGGCGCAGAATTGTGTTAAAGGTTTGAGATTTAGTTAGTGTTTTGAAAAACTTTGTTTTGAATCAGAGAGAGAGTATACGGAAAGTAAATATTTCCAATTTCCTTTCCTCTCCAAATTCCTTATTTTCCACTTGCGGCCGGTTCTACAACTTCATAAAGAGACTCTAATAAATTTAAGCTGTGTATAGATAGATTTAGATAGCTGTTAGACGTAGTCAATTTGTGGTGGTGGAATGTTTTCTACAAGTGCTAAAATCCCTTTATATTTCTATTAAGTATTAGTATGGTGCTTGCTGTTAAATTTATTCGTTATTAGTAGTTAAATCAGAATAAGTGTTTCCGAAGAACCTCAACGAATGAAGTAGTGGTTTTTAGGGTGTGATATATTTACATTTGGTTGATATGTGTAGCGAAAATGTTTATTTACTGTTGAACTGAATGTCAATTTTTGTTGTTTATATTTTAAGTACGGGTTTCGAATCATTGAAATTTAGTCATAGGTCACCAACGATTTCGAAGAAAACCTGTATTTGGTGTAAATATTTAGTTGGTTTGACCTAAACGATCTTTAGTAAACGACTGTTTAGACTCGTAGTTAACTGTTACTAGTTAGATATATGTCAATCTAGTAGATATCGGAACAGAACCAATAGTTCGCGAATTGAGTATTCTCTAAAGAATAGGTAATATTTTCTGAATATAAATGGATCCTATTTTCATACAGACTCATGTGTAAACGTTTAACTGGCAAAACGCACATACATTAGTGTAGTATATAGTTCGCCATCTAAAATTCAATATTGCAAATTCAATTGGTCGTAATTAACCACTTATACATAGCAATCAAAACATAGTAGAACAAATAAAAATAATTATATTCTCCTAACTATAGATATCTTTTATTACTTGTGCCAAATTTACAATAATTATTTTGAAAACATTATACTCGTACTTTCTTGTATTTTAATTAGAACATAAAGTAATATATTGTATATTCGCAAGTATCACCAGATTTGTTAATAGGATACAATCGAAATTTGTAAAAATAAATATTTCCGATCTCTACAAAAATTTATTTTGTATTGTGACTATGTGGTTCTTATTATAATAATGTATTAGTTAGGGAAGTCAGCAATAAATTTTATACTTCGACTGTGCCTTTCCTATTTCTAATGTATTAGCTCGAGTGTATTGTCGTTAGACTTTGAACTTGATGTGTATGTATACTGTAGGAGTTGAATGGTAGACATATTTAAAATGCAAAACTATTGTTATTTCAATTTCTTTTAATATTCCTTTTGTCTGGATGATCTTTCTGTTTCCAACAACTACCTACTATACGATGCGATCTTTTGCTTTTAAATTCCGCATTTATTTTTTTATTAATATGTATATTACAACATCTGTTTTTTGAGTCCCTTGTGAAGAGTGATTTGACCATCATCGAAGTCATATTACCAAGCCCCTGTACTTATAGTTTCTGCATTAACTGCGTCAGTTGCGGTTGTTTTATCTTAATTTCTCATGAATACTAATTACAGCTACTCAGGATAGCTCAGAATGTATAATTACTTCCCTTTTTCACTTAATTAGTCCCTTTGTTAAACAAAGTTCCAGGCGAGCTCTGTTTATCTTGCTTTTAACTTTTCTTTCAATACCTTTCTTTATTACACGATGTCTTCCATCAAACCTACTTTACCCAGACAATTTAAATGTTATCTATTTAATACTGTTATAAGTTTTCTAAACTTTTTATGTTTATTGGAAACCTTTCGTGTATAAAATTGAATAGAAGGAATTTGATAAACTTAAGAATAGTATTTTCGTGATAAAGCAAATTTCGTGATAATTGTTTTTCAGTACTGACTGTATAATAAGTTTAAGAGGTATGAACAATGTTCATTAGTTGAGTACACCTGTTAAATTTAGCTGGTGATCTGTCAAGTTACAAAGTTACGAAAATGTTAGGTTGAAAAATAAATTTCAAATAAGATCTGTGTTTTATTTTATACCTTTTACGTGTATATAATTTTTCTGCACTAACGTCATACTTACGTAACATATATTACAACATAATTTACGTAAACTTCATACATAGCTTTTATAGTGGTTTTACTTTATAAGCCGGAAGACAGTGACAAGTAACATTTTGTTAGCGCTCACGATGTTAAAACGAGAAATAAAGGTTGTTGATAAAATAAAATGCCAACACTCAAGCACACCTCCACCACTCCGCATTGGAGCAGCGTAGTGGAGTATGCTCTAGACCTCCTCTGTGTTGAGGAGTAGTGGTTGCTCAGTAGTGGGCCATTAATGGTTTGAAGGCAAGCACACCTCTGCTATGTTATTCCTATATTACTAATGAGAATGACACATGTAAATACATCAATGTTGTTATTAATTTTATTACCGGGATTTTCTCCGTGAGCCTGTCTGGCTACCTACACACAATCTTGTGTAAGCCGCTCATCAAATCATTAGGACCGCAAGCTGAAATTAGGCCTGCCGGTACCTGTTCTAAAAACGATTCGTTTTTGTTACAGATAGTAAAAATTTATAGGAAAGTCAATAATGACACTAATGACATTAATAACACTACAAATGTTATTGACGTTAGTCACGACACGATAGTTATTATCTGTCACATAAAACAAATGTTTGTCTCAAACCGAAATCGAACCTGGCAGTTAGAGTTCCCAGTCGACCTTTATCATTGCTAGCATTATTATTGAATATGTATTTTACATCTATATCTACGAATAAAGTGACGTATTATAATAATGAACAAACTTCACTTTGAAGTTCATTTGATCGTGTAATGTCTAACAACGATCGAGAACTAACTAGCTTATGTCGTAATAAAGCAAACTCTCTTCCTCTAAGCAATAAGATTATCAAGTTACCTGACATTGTAGCTTAGATCCAAACAATGAAATTGAGTTATACAACAACCTTTGCTTGGCGTTTGTTAGCGGCCGCTTACAATCATATTTGCATAATTCTACGAAATCATTTTCGATAGGCTCTTGTTTCTCAGTCTCGTTATACAATATTTGAAATATAATAAAGTATATCGAGTCTACAATATTCTGGATAGTATATTTTATGGAAGTAGCCGATAAACGTAGACGAGCCACGTGATAGTTACGAGTATATCATACTATGGTTCTGTCGATAAATAAATAAATATACACACTCATAGCCCCACACTAGATGACTCATAAAGACAAGGACACACACCCAGACCGGGAACATAAATATAAACTCCAGGAACCGGGAACTCCAGGAACCGGGAACTCCAGGAACCGGGAACTCCAGAAACTCCGGGAACATAAATAAAAACCATCTTCAACACCACAAGCATCACTGACACGTTGTCGGCCAAGAAAGAAGAGAGAAGAAAGTCCGATTTGTTTATGCCGTAAGTAACCAACAAGCATAATCTGATGGTAAGTGATCACTGTCACCCAAGAACATTAACAACACCAGGGTGGATTCCGATGGACCCGCGTCTTGAGGAACCCCATGTCATAGCACTGTGGGAACACTGACGTAGACAGTTCGTTCCACAGTTAACACGTGAGGAACTTCTTCGAATGTATAAAATCGTACAGCCGAGCGTAGAATCCGCCTCGTGTATCACATACGCACAGCGTTAAAATATCTCAATGGGGCCTATACGTGTTAGACCTGTGTTCACTTACATTTTAGACTAGTTGTCTAAGTATATGCATATGTTTACCAAGTTTCATCACAGTACTTATAAAATAATTGAATTAATTTAACTTAAAGAAGTACAATTTTCTATCTTATTGAATGTAAACTCTCGAAAACAAAACACACAAAGAATTCAACAAAATTGTTTCAACTATTTAGAAGGAGTTCAGTGACCTTAACTAACGATAATAGTATTATAATAAATGTAATAATTGCAACAAAAACAAATGAATAAAGTCATAGTATGTCATAACATTAGTAACGAATATATCTGCAATAACAGTCACATATCATACACCAAAGTAACAAGGAAGGTCGACAAATATCATAAAATTACAAACTTATGATCATTGAATGGAATAATAGTGGATAGGGGACGAGTATTTACGACGCCTGTCTCATATCTATTTTTAAGGGCGCACATAAAAACGGCCATTCCTTTTTTGTTAATTTCGTAGTAAGGAATATATAAGTTTTTATTTCTAGAAAATTCTTACGTTCAACGGATCGTTTTAAAGACATAATTAGGATATGGATCGATCTATTGCTCAATATAATGAATGTGAATTAATTGACATAACTGCTAAAGTTTTTAATCGCTAAAATTTTGCTCATAAATTTTTAGCTCTTACCTTTTTCAATATTGCTTAGGCCATACTCGTTAGCGTATTTAAACATTTTAATAGCAATAGAATCCTAACTGGGATAAATAACATCAATTTTCATTTCAATTCATGCAAAGGTCATTGAAGTAATAAGTTGTCAATATACTAAGTATAAGTAATATGATTATTATGTCGATATAAAGAAACAACACACTTATAGCCCTACACAAGATGACACTCAAAGACAAGAACACACATCTAGACCGGGAACATAAATATAAACTCATCATTAAAGTTTCTACCTTGCTGGGGATCGAACCCAAAACCCTCGGAATGGCTTTCGGGCGTGGTCACTATTGCGCTATACAAGTAATAATTATTTATGACAAAGAGAGATACACAAAAATACATAAAAGTATACTGTACAAAAATACACCACAAGTAATTAGTTAGAGTACACAAACCTCATCAACAAAAAACTTAGTTTCTCATTGTATTTATATGTAATATCCTCTTTACATTATTCGCGTCCGGAAACAACGTATGTAAGTATCCAGACACAGTCTAAAAATTCACACAATTAGCCAATGAAAACAGCGAATGCATACCAAAACGCGTCTCCGTTGCTTTCTTTAAATTTTGGGAACCGATGAAGGTTTCATAAAGTTATGAAATATAATTCATGTTTTCCCATTATTAGTTACGTTATAACAATTGGTATTTTGTATTTATTTATATATAATATACATATCCGCCTGTGTATGCAAGATATTTCTTTTTATATGCAGAAAATTCACTAAACATTTTTGGTTTGAAGGTTGAAGATTACAGCTCTTCTTAATTAAGAAAAGGAGAAAATTATACTGTGCAGTGTACTGCAAATGAATTCAAGCCAACTCTGTTAAAATTCTGCCTATTTAAAGTTTTTTTTGGAGCGATGAACTATTACATGTTTTTATACTGTAGCGCCATAGTCTAAACACAGTATAGACGATTTTTTCTCAAGCGATGGACAGCTGTTTGTTCTTATACTGTGACATCGTGGTCCATTCATACGGGTCGCGCCACTTTGGAGCCAACAGGCCCTGACCTAGATACAATCGCATTTTGTTTGTATCCCTAATAAGGAATGCAAATGTTCTCTCCTTAACCATTATTCCGCAATCACACAGCTGTAATCGAAATTTCGAAACGAGCACGTTCAAACTTTGTTTCTGTTGGAATCATTTATTGTTATTATTTTCAGCATTCATATTTATGTTGACAGTTTTAATAAATAAATGTAAAGTTGTATTATATAATTTAATATGGAATGTAAAGATCTCCGTTCGTTCTGAATCGAAAATCAATATAATATGATACGAGTTTATGGTATTAGATTTCTTATAACAAAGGTGGAGTTTGATTGTCTAAAATTAATCTTGACAGTTCTCAATCCTGTTAGAATATAGCAAAGAACATAATATATCTGTGTAGTCAAAAATATGAAGTTTGTCCAAGAGGTTGTTAAGAGGTAATTTTTTTATGAGTATATAAACTGGGCTTGCTTTAAACAAACTAGGTATAGAATACTTTTCTCTTGGAAATACAACATACATTAAAAAATTCAAGGAGCACCAATACGCTCGGGGATTAAAAATATAAGCTAAAATGTAAATAAGTAATTTTATGACTAAAAATTATACTCTTAATCATTATTAATACACACTACGGTATTCAATTTATATTTAATATTTATCACATCTTTTATATAATCCATATATTGTTAAAACATATATTTTTCATTAATTCAGTAGTTCAATGTGCTTTTATTCTTATTTTTCCTTCCCAATGAATTAAATGGCCGGATCGCAACCTACGAAATACAAACCATTTTATTCCGCAACATCAGTTGCTACTAAGAAGCTTAATGGTTTCCAACTTAAAATAAGAATTGTACTTAAATGTAAGATGTACATAACATTTTATAGTAGGTACTAAAGAGGACAAATCAAATCCACAACTTTCAAATATAAGGTATTATTTACAAACCTTGTAAACACTACTATTATTAGCAATACTTTCTTTGTATCGTCATAAATGAACTTCAATGCAATACATGTTTCTACTTCAGTATTTTCAGCTCTATGATGATGAATCACTCAGTTAGTTATCTTTTTTCTTTGAACAATTGATCAGATAATCAGAGTTCTCAAATTTTACTGGAAGCATTTGACAAATACGATTTTGTGTTCTGATTTATTATTGTCTAATAAAATTTTCAGAAATTCGGATTGATTTGACAGTGCTTCTAAGATAACATGGCTGTTAGTTTAACAATATTTTAATTAGCCTTTCAGAAACGGTTAGTCTTGTTCGACAACCCGCGTGGCGTAATGGTTACCACGCTGGACCGCCATTCGAAGGGTCCTGAGTCCGAGTCCCAGCGAGGCCGAAATTTTAATGATGAGTTTAAATTTTCTGATCTCGGTCTGGGTGTGTGTGTAATTTTCTTTCTGTGTTGTCCTTGGCATCCACGACACGGGGTATAATGAGGTAGAGCTATGAGTGTCATCATCTACCTGTCGTTATCCCATTACTTGAAGTCGGCGCAGAATGTCTTCTTCTTCCATTCATCTCTGTCCTTTATCAGCTCCGCACTCACTCCTATCATAGACATGTTATTCCTCACACAATCCATCCATCTTTTCTTCGGCCTTCCTCTACCCTTATATCCGTCCATTCTATGAGTGTGTGGCATTATTTTATTTATTTATTATTAACAAAATCGATCATGTTTTTATACGTACTTATAAATGTCACTATTATTCACTATCCAAAAGAGGGTCTACTATTATTAGAGGCATACAAAAGTCCGGTAAGTTTGTCCTCGGTTTTTGCTTGCTCAAATCCGGCTTTAGGATCGGATATCGATGTTCCTTTTAACGAACAAGAATAGAAAATGTTTTTATACAACGATAAATGTTATTTTTAAAACAGGTCACCCTATTTCTTATTGGAAAACAAAGTTTTTATGCCTTTCGTGATAAGTACAAGCATTTGCAACGAAATGTATACGTTGAGAAATTTCCAATTAATATAAACGCATCACAATGCAGAAAGTAAACGAGCATTGTTTTTAAATTACGTAATTGAAATTGTTCCATACTTATATATACATTTTTATCGAGACATGGTATATCGTCAGTGTATATATTTTATTGCTCGTGACTGTACAGTTAAAAAAATCCTAACTAGTAAGCGAAACAAAATTGTTTTAGGCTAAAATATCAAAAAATCCTTCTATATTCCACCTATATTTCCTCTTATTTCAATTCTTGAAATATAATATAAAAAAATAACTTCGTTATTTGAATAAAATCCGTGAAGAGAAATGGGATAAATGATAAATAAATTTTTCCTTATTGGCGCCAGTTTGATTTGGAGCCTCAAATCCGAGCTCGCATTGTCAACAATACGGATATTTCCGTATTCGTATTCGAGTTGAAATCATTCTATTATTTCCGATTTATATGGCCGTTAACATAAATGATATTCATTTTATTGTTGTCGTCAGAAAGATAAACGAAAAATAATAAACATATCCTTCTCAGTAAAATACTGTTTCGCTCTGTTTACCACAGCTAAAATTTTTGAGGACATACTTGGCTTTATTATTTGGACAATATCTCACATCAATGCTCAGCTCATATTGATCGTAACGGTATGTTATATAGCCTATAGCCTTCCTCAGTAACTGTACTATACAACACAAAAGACTTTTTCAATTCGAACCAGTGGTTCTTGAGATTAGCGCGTTCAAACTATCAAAACTCTTCAGCTTTATATTATTAAGTATAGATAATACCATGCGTCATAGCAGATATCAATGCACAAAATTCGAACTATCTTGTTATTGAACAACGAAATATCAAGTTATGAAAAATAGGGATTTTAGGCGTTAAATTCAACTAAATTGATTCGACCCCATTCCAAGACCCGTTGCAGATAGGTCTCAACTTTAGAAACAGGAGCCGTATATCATTGATATTCGCCATAAATAGGGTACGAAACTGAGATAGCATTGATTGATTTCATATCCAAACAAAAACCATCGTTAACAAGCTTAATATATCGCTCAGATTGAAAGCTATCCATTTCAAGAAGACCTTAAGATGAAAACTTCGAGACGAGGGTCAAAGGTCAAATCCGGTTAATTTAATGATATCAAGGCTAACGAGTGCCTCTGTGTTACTTCCAAGGACTATAGTCCAAAACTCTCATAGACTCATAAACTATAGACCAAAAGAGCACCAGCTGTATGACCATGGCGGTATCTCTATTATATAATCTTAATATATATAAAGTATGTGTCACAGTATTTGTCTGCGATAGACTCCTAAATTACTAAACCGATTTTAATCAAATTTTGCACACCGTGTCCAGTTTGATCTAACTTGAAAGATAGGATAGCTTACATCTCAATTTATAGTTGCAATATTATTTTATTGCGAATTATTTGTTTAATATCTTACAAAGAATTAATTCCATAAGATTCTAACAGATGGCGGTGTAAGTCTGCTAAATTGAGTATGTAAACCTTAGGTCACAGCAACGCGTTTCCGAGTTTGCTAGTATAGACCAAAATACAATAAGCGTGTATCTATCTATTAATAATGGGGAAGTCCATTCAGTTACATAATCAAGGAAGGAAGCATTATACGTGATAACCAACAAGTATCATGATACGATGCTCAGACCTCGTGCGAGAGACCTTCGCTCCTGCGCAGTGGGAACCGGTCCCGCCTTGACTCTTAATAGAGCGTGACGGATAATGTTACCTCACGATGTCTTGCAACGAGTTACGTGCTCCAAGTTTCCTTGTGACTAAATACACAATGAGAAAACAGTTGCACGGATAAAAAACAAATGAACTCTGGTTGTATTGGAAGCAGGATACTGAAGTGTGAAATGAAACTAAAAACAATTGTAACTATAAGGGCAGGATACAGTAATGAAGTGTGAAATGAAACTGAAAACAATTGTAACTATAAGGGCAGGATTCGGTAATGAAGTGTGAAATGAAACTTTGAAAACAATTGTAACTATAAGGGCAGGATACTGAAGTGTGAAATGAAACTTTGAAAACAATTGTAACTATAAGGGCAGGATACGGTAATGAAGTGTGAAATGAAACTGAAAACAATTGTAACTACTTTACTTTGTACCGTACTTTCTTTCTTCACGCTTCCTTGTTGTGTTTGTGATGTCCTTGGGTGGCGATTACCACATACCATCTTGTAACTCGCCTACTTGTTTGTTGACTAGTTAAATAATAAAAATCTTTTAACAAACACAAATCTATACTAATAATATAAAGCTGAAGAGTTTATTTGCTTGTTTGTTTAATTGATTGATTGATTATTTGAACGGGCTAATCTCAGGAACTACTGAACCGATTTCTAAAATTCTTGTGCTAAATTCTTTAATTCATCCAGACCACAGGCCTACTAAAACATGTCAAGCAATAAAAAGAAGCATCAAAACGTTCAGTAAAAAGTTCGAGTTACAAGAAAATACAGACGCAACGAAAACCTCCTCTTTTTTGAAGTCGGTAAAAACAAGCAAGATTTTTCATATAAAATATAAAGTAAATTACCTTCCCTTGCCACGAACGTCACGCTCCCAGCCACCCCTGAGAGGAACTTTACATTGCCGAAATTAAATTACATTTTAACTAAATATGCTTTTCAACATACAATGAACAGTTTGTAAATAATTCAAACTCATTTTGCAACTGTATATTCGGAATGGGACGGTTTTAAGGAAAGTTTTCAGTTTAAAAACCTTACGAAGTGTATAAATTTATAACATTAAATAAGTTTTGACCAAACGTTTTTAGCGATAAGAGCGCCTCTTTTGTATATTTTTTATACTTTTCGTTGTTGCTTTAGTGTACAATAAAAAGTATTATTAACTTATAGAAATTTTATTACTATTTCTTCATAATGAGTCTCATTAATATATACTATCTTTACTAAAAGCATTTTTACATATTTTCTCTGGGAACAAACTAATTTTGTTGCCCTCAACCCATTATTTAGCACGGGTCTCTCCTGATCGTTGAGGATGTTTGGAGCATAATCCACCACGCTGCCCCATTGCGGTTTAATGGCCAACTCAAGTGTCGGAAGTTTTTAAGCCGCCCGAATGCCTCCGACATGAAATGACGCTATATGCGATAACAACCGGCACCCACGGCTGAACGTGCCCGCCGAAGCACGGAAACGCTCAAGAAATTGATTCCGCTAGCGGTCACCTATCCAGATTCTGACCGCGCCCGCAGTTGCTTAACTCTGTCGATCACATAGGATCGACGCGAGCCGCCGGG
>DWJN01006200.1:0-10857 GCA_018248895.1 Carystus phorcus
CAGCGGCGCTGGCTATTCCGGTCCACTCTCTGATGTTACGCAGCCACGACTTCTTCCTTCTACCAACTTTTCTTCTTTCTTCTTCTTCAAGCTATTAGTGCAAGAACACAATTGAATTCTCTAATGAAATAAGTCACTCCTGTTTTACGAATATAATGATATGAGAGGGTGTCTGGCGTCCGTGCGGCTTGTCTTGTACGTGACTGTTGAGAGCGATTTTTAACCGATCGTCTAATTTTAGACCAGACTTCTTCGAGTGTGCGAGGTCGCTTTGGTACCTCCGTTTATACAATCATCTCACTTACAAAGAAAACGAGGCAATTGTAGCCGGGGATTGAGTTTGGTATTAATGGTGTAAAAAGTTAACCAACGAACAAATTAATGATCGAATTTTAGTGATCACCTTCTGAAACACATATCTTTTATTTCGAGGATATATTTGCGGACGAGACTTGACTCTGTTCACCGCTTACTACTCACTCTCAGACAGTGCAACCAGCATTCGAATAAAGATTACGATAAGGTCTAGTGTTCGATCTAATAAATCCGATTCATTAAGTTTATATTTCACGAATATCGAAGTTATAAGCTATTGATTTAACTGATGATCATGAGCTTTGTGCTGTTCGATTGAGTGGACTGGATCCATCAATATAGTTGTACTGAGAAACAATTTCCTTATTCATATTTCAACTACATTTATCTTCTTATTTGTAAATTTCTGCTTCATTTGTATCTGTTTCAGTTCCGTGGCAATGTTTTGTTTTATAATCACCCCGCTCACCCCCATTCAGTCGCGTCTTCACTGCGCCGTTCATTCATTACTACGTGTTTTTTTAGTTGTTTCCTATTACAGTTTATAGATGAGTTCATTCATTAGTTTCTTGTTAGTTTTCTATGTGACATTTTCAATCGTATCTTTTAAATAAAATTGGGATTAAAGACGAATTCGATAAAGAACGAAAATGAGTATTTATAAATACAATTGAGGAGAAATGGCGAAAGGAAATTCTCAGCACATTTATTGAAACGATATTTACGAATTAATTTTGAATTATTATTTGTTTGGAGGAACGAAATATACATCCGAAAAATAATTACTTAATCAAATGTCTCTATAACATCAGAGAAATGATAATAGCAGGCCATATAATTACTCTCCAAAAACATGGCGATAATAATGTGTTTGTAATGTTGCACTGAATAATATGGTGTAGTCTTTACACCGTTTTACACGAATTCCAGGTCGCAGGAACGGCCGAATGGGGGATATCTCATAAACACTATCAAGCGAGCATTAACTGCTTTGTCAATTGGACCGTTGCCGCAGGAAGCTGTGTTCCCGTTTTAGGGCATAATAAAACGAGAATGGGACGATGACGCCACGCTGCGAGCGGGCGCGATTGTGATCGAGTCCACTTTTATTAGATCCTCTATTCCAGTGTCGTTGCTACCTAGACTTTTTAATGTAACTAGCCAACAATCGAGTGACCGTCGTCCATGAACGTGAATATAATAAGCGCTCACAGCCCGTGAAGCTCGATCCTATGCGATCGACAGAGTGAAGCAACTGCGGACGATCGGTACCTGGATGGATAACCGCTCGTGGCAAAAATTTCTTGAGCGTTTCCGTGCTTCGGAGGGCACGTTAAGCCGTTGGTTCCGGTTACTATGAACGTAGCAGTCGTCAAGCCACGTCGGAGGCCTTCAGGCGGTTTAAAAACATCCGACACTGGGGTTGGCCACTAACTCCTCCACCAATCCGCACTGGAGCAGCGTGGTGGAGTATGCTCTAGACGTCCTCAATGTTAAGGAGAGACTGTGAATAACAATAAAGACGTGATGTGTTGCCGACCAAGAAAGAGGAGGGGAGAAAGAACGAAACACGACTAATTGTTTCACGGCTGATTCGAGCAAAACTTACTTCTGGTTTCTGAAAAGTTGATCAACAAAAAAATAACTATTTAACTGCCAAATCTATTCTCAAAGGTCGCTGAGAGCAAGATTATCTAATTTGATTTGAATTTATTGATAATTGTTTTAATATCTGTTTATTTTCAGCTAAATTAATATCATCGAGTAACCTTAATACTGGCACTGAATAATGTAGAAATCAAAAGTACATCAGAACTCGATGTTGCTTGTACCTTGCGCCAGGCACCGCGCCCCCAGCGCGGGTTTCAGGCAAAAAGGGCAGTTTACACAAAACCTCTATCCACTGGAATATTCAAACGGCCGCTCAGCGCCCTTCACGCAGCGTTTACGAACGCGTTTTTATCGTTTATTAATTTATGCGTATCGACCTCGCTGCTCACTGAATAGGCCACCGCGCTCGCCTCGTGTCGATACGTTTTGTTTGACGGAATCGAAAATTGATTACCATCTATGTTAGTCGCGTGTGTACTATCGCGGTGAAGTGAGAAGAGTACCAAGGAATGTATAACAAACAGACAGTATTGGGCCGGTCTAGGGAAATGGGTCAGTAAAGTGGGATGGATTGTGGTCAAGCATTCACTTAGGTATATTTTATTACTAACTGACCCGGCAGACTTTGTACTGCCTCAATAGATTAATAAAAAAGCATATATTGCAAGATAATATAAGATAATACAAAACCGATTTTAAAACATCGATGTTTTATTGTTCAACGTTGATGATCATCGAAAATCAATGATAATGGACCATCCCTATTATTAAGGAAAAAATCTTGTTTTTTTATTCAATTCCAGGAATTTTAATATTTACTTACCTTTTAAACCTTCCCTGGACTTCCACAAATAAATCAAGACTAAAATTAGCCAAATCGTTCCAGCCGTTCTGAAGTTTTAGCGATACTAACGAACAGCAATTCATTTTTATTTATATAGATTTTCAGTCGATAGGTAATAGTAAATTCCTAGTAGTTGAAAATAAATATTAGAACTTATTTAAAATTCTCAACGATATTTATTAACAGCGTAGCGCGTACATTGAAAGATACAATGAAAGAGAAGAAGAATTGTTGACAACGCATTACTTAACGAATAGATAAATGCTTGTGTTCTTAATTATCACTACATAGTATAAAACAAAGTCGCTTTCTCTGTCCCTATATCCTTATGTATGCTTAAATATTTAAAACTACGCAACGGATTTTGATGCGGTTTTTTTAATAGATACAGTCATTGAAGAGGAGGGTTTTTATGTATAATACGTTCACAGTTTTTCTGTAGTGTATTTGTGTATTTAGTGTCAGCATTGCGTGCGAAGCCGGGACGGGTCGCTAGTTTCTAATTTATTTAAAAGGATAATAAGCGGTCGTTGAATGATTGTAGTGGCATGGTACTCGTAGTATCGCGCACGGTACCGTTCCTATAAATTCCGTCGCTGGATTCGAACAATCTAAAAATTGTATGAGGCTGCGTATTTTCTCGGTCTGACCGGGCTCCAGTGTGACGTCAGTTGCGGCTGCGAGGAGCTTATTAGGGCGTACTTATCGTACGGACGCAGACAGCTTCCAGTAGTTTCAGCACAAATGAAACATTCGGTTGTCGTGCCATTTGTTCCTACATTTTTGAATTTGTTCCTTGATATTTATCTGATTTGTATCGTGATTATTGCAGGTGCATGTTCTTATTGATTTGTACTTGTGGGAATATGATGGTTAATCCTTTTTATGAATTACTTAACTTGAGCATTGTTTACTTCGAGATGTATAGGTACCTAATTTCCAAATAGGAAAGGTGGCGCAAAGGTTTGAGTAGATGGACGACTAAGCTTGGAGACAACGGACAAATGTACATTTATTATGTGTATTCTCCTTTAAAATGTTCAGGTTTGCAGTGTTCAGAAAAGTCTTAAATGTTTCGTAGCTGGCATAATTTTTATTAAAAAAAAAATCCTTTTTTTTTAAATACATGAGTTAATATGTTTTATGCATTCAGGCACACTAAGAAAGTCCCTATTGTTATAATTGATAAAAATAGAAACTGAAAAATAAATGTTGACTGTGAATGTGCCAATAATTTCCTTCTCGTCCTGGACTTGTATAAACGTCACAGTTGTGTTAGAAACAGATCGCTATGGACCGATATTGGGGGCGGAGTGCGTAGTTACAAGAATTTACATAAATCTTCTCTCATTCAGGAACCCGCATACAGTTGATATTGTAAAGGGATATATTTTTAAATCAAAGTTGGAGCTGCGTAGGACTGCATTAGGGCTGCCAACGTTTTATATAAAAATATAAACGATACTTTGGAAAAAAGAACAGTATTTTATTTTTAAATATTAAAAACATATTGTCAGTTAATTTTACTATTTTCAAGAGATATTTAGAAGTTTCATAGGCCTCACCTCTAAACTAAACAATTTCTTAACGTTTTTAAAGAACTCGTATGATGGACGTCTGTGTCTGTAAATCCTGTGCTGCTGAAGGTAGTATCTTTTGTTCAACAGTAAAAGTAATGGTTGTAACCCATTAATTGCCTACTACAGGGCAGGGCACGGGTGTCTCTTCGTCACTGAGGTGGCCTAGAGCAAACCTTACCAAGCTGCTCCATATGCGAATTGGTAGAGGATAAAAATAATATATGTCATACTTTTTTAACAGTATTGTTACGAGTCGGTTGCTGATGTGGTCACCATTCTTACGATACGATGATTTCTTCTAAATAAAAGGCTCTATATAAGTTGTGGATCTATGTAGCAAAGGCGAAAGATATCATTGAACTGTCATTTCCCAAATATTATATTTATATGCATTTTTCCTCTTCTATTTTTGAAATTGACGCCATCGAGCATTTCGATGCTAGGTTCGCCACTGTTTAAACTATAACGAAACCAAAGAGTTTCTTCATATCAAAAAGAATTACACTGGTCAATCGATTATCGTGAAGTATGTTTGGAAGCCCTAGACCGCAGGCCCGCTTTTTCCATTGTGCTGCTATTCAGGCTCGCCACAAAGACTTGGGCTACAGTCGCTAGTCGCCGGGTGCCTGTCGTCAGCCGGCTCGCACAACTCGAGAACAAACTTGAACGTCTCCTTAAAGAAAAGAAGCTATATTGTTTGGAAGTTGCAAGTACAGTTGGAATGTTTGTGGCTTCGTTATAAAAATAACTGTCCCAAAGCTGAGCTCGACTGTACGAGACTTACGTTAACTGGTGATTGTAGTGCAAATATCTCATTTAAGACATCCGATTTGAGATGTTGTAAAGACATCATTTAGACACGAACGAATAAAAATGTATTATGGTACATTTCGTCTGCGTAATAAATGCTGTTGAAGGCGTATATATACAATTAGTAGGTACGTGAAAATGTTTGTAAATGGTCATTGCCACTTGTATGCATCTAAAAAAGTCCCTCAAGAACGATGGTAATACCATCAATCAGTAAGTAAATAAATGTGAGTTTATTTGATTTCGATATATTTGTAATTTTCTTCATCCTTTCTTTCTTCGCCTTTCCTGGCTGACAATGCATCAGTGATGCCTTTAGTGTTGCTGACCTCTGTGGACGATGATGACCACTTCACGTTATGGGACTAATGTGATACTTACCGCCAGTTTCTGAAAGGCTTGTCAAAATTTCGTTCATTTAACACGCATACGCATTTAACACGCACGTTGATTAGCGAATAATTTCTGAATAATCATAATTTCTGCAACCCAATTGACGTTTGACAATAGATTTGACAGTGAATTTCTTAATTTTTTCGTTGATCAGCCTTTCAGAAACCGGACGTTAGTAATAGAAATAGTACGCACTACGCGACGTAATTCATTATTGATTTGTACGGTAAACAGATGAATACTACAGTCTGTATATCTCAAACCTAGTCGGCTGTGTGACTTCGGGAGTTACAAACTAAGTTGCGAGTTGCGACCGCAAGTCGCGCAGTGTCGCCGGCGCAGATATAAATAGACCGGTCGATACGACGCGTCCCTACTGGTACCGTCCTAATTAACATGACTCAGTTTTTTTGGGTAATATGGGTACTCACGATTAGGATTGTCTATGCTAATGCGGTTACGAGAATCGGTGGGAAATGACTTGACTAGAATTTATTAAAATTTTCATCTATTAAAGGCTAAATATTTAATATAAAGTAAAAATACCATGTTTTTTTTCTATCAGTGTAAATTACCCTTACTCGTAAAGGTTAACTGTTCCGGAATTTTTCTTCGGGACGTCGTATTAAGGTGTATAATAAAAAAAAGCGAAAATTTTTATTTCAGTTTCGGTCTCTATTCACAATATTCGAAACCTTTTTTTTTAATTTTTGAAATTGTTTAACATTTTTAAGGATATCTCGTAGACTGTTTCTTCCTTTTATACCACCTACTGTGCATACATTATGAAGTGTACTGTATTTCAAAATTTAATTTAATAAATACTAATTTGCGAAAAATAAACGTTGGTAACCCTAGATACACGTGATCACTCACATGGTAGGACTACGTAAGGATTATATTATACTAGCTGACCTCAGCAAACGTTGTTTTGCCATATAAATTACTAGTTGACCCAGCAGACGTTGTTCTGCAACAATATTACCTGGTAGAGCCGGCCACGCATTGCTGTGACCAAAGTTTGCATACTAAATTTTGCCAATAAATTATCTTACACCGCCATCTATTAGAACCTTATGGAACTAATTCTTTGTAAAATATTGAACAAATAATTTGCAATTACTTAATTTTGTCAATTAATTATCTTACACCGCCATCTGTTTGAATGTTATGGAACGAATTCTTTGTGAGATATAAAGAAATAATTTGCAATAAAATAATATTGCGACTATAAATTGAGATGTAAGCTGTACTAATCTTTCAAGTTGGATCAAAATGGACATGGTGGGCAAAATTTGTTTAAAGTCGGTTAAGTAGTTTAGGAGTCCATCGCGGACAAACACCGTGACACGTACTTTATATACATATATTAATTAAGGCATTACAAATATTTCTGACTGCGTTAAGTGAAGAACTGAACCATATTATAATTAAATATTTAAAAACTTATTGGTTCAGTTGCTTGAAATAGCCATATCCTTACAAGTATAATGGTTATTTATTTATTTTGTCAATTTCAATGAATGTTTTAAACACTTTCAACTAGATGGCGTTGTGTAATTTTCTGAATCACGCTATCGACTGTAAGTTGGCGATTCTGTAAGTAGTATCAAGATTCTAAAGTAATTTCTCATTTATAGTGTGAAGTCTGCTAACTCAAGTATTTTTGCATAGGAGTCCATTTTTATACAATGGTTGTCCTTCGTAATTTGCGTTATTTTCCATATCGGTTGTCTAGAAGCCAAATACAAAATTTTGTTATTGTCACATTTTATGCAGGGTATCGATAGTATCGACATATGACAATATTATCGATTGCCCTTTAAGGGCAATACTATTGATTCTAGCAATACTGGCGATATAATGATAGTTTTTAATATTATAATACCTAATTATTTTCTCTTTATAATATTAGTGTAGATTACTATACACGTTACTGAAAGAATTTTCACCATTGGTTTAGTAGTTCTAGAGATTAATTCTGAAAAAGTTACTAAGAAGTATTTTTTATAATATTAGTGTAGACAAGTATTAGTGTTTCTCCACATATGCGACAGTTACTGTCAATATTACGTTGGGATCTTATCCCAAGACACATGTTAAAAAATACTGGCCATGTGCCTTATGAGGCACACACTGCGTGCGTATAGTAGTTTTGACTTTCGAAAAGTGTTTGTAAAAACCAATTTCGAATAAATGACCATTTTGATTTGTTTCGTAGTGAATATGATGATATGATATGATATGATATTAACATATATTATGAACAATATGATGAATGAAATGCCAGTCTTTCTGTTCGAATATAACGCGGAAATCACTGAATAGATGAAGATCATACTTGGATGTATGGTTTCGAGAGCATGCGGTAAGTCCTTACAATTATACTGATACTTTATTTAGAAGAATAATGTTAATGAAAGTTGTAAGCGGTTGTTCCTAGATGGCGCTGTTTAATTTTCTTAATCACGCTATCGACTGTAAGCTGGCGGTTCTTTAAGTAGAATCAAATATTGTAGTAGCGCAGGAGTTATATCATATTAATTATTTACTACTACGTTTTTAGTACGCTATCTTAACTATTTTTGCATAGGACTCCATGATAATGGTAGTCCTCTACAATTACAGTTCGTCATGTGGAAGCCGGCAGCCAGCTGCCGGCGCTGCCGAACTTTGTCGCTAGTTGGCGTTACTAGATTTTGTGACTTGGTGTCGTTTTTGACATCACTTATTTAGATCACTCCGTTTACTCAGCGCACGCAAGGACAGTTCGAAATTTTACAATTTCGCAATATTTTTTATTGCTGCTCCACTCCTATTCATTCATCTTAACGTCCAGTAGTTCCTGAGATTAGCCCGTTCAAACCAACAAACTCTTCAGTTTTATATATTAGTATAGATGAACAATTAATGACTAAAAATCTCAATACACAATTTACTTTACTGTGTCCTAACTCCATTAGCACCATCTGGTGAAAGCGTAAAAACAAACTTATATTCACATTTATAATAATAAGGATAAAGGTTTTAAATCCTTAGTTTACGCTTAAAACTGTGTTGTGCAACCGTAGTGCCATCTATTATATCAACAGGAAATATTAGTTTTTAACTGGGTTGGGTAAAATTAATACTAAAACATTTACATGAGTCGAACAAGGTAATCTGTGTGGTGATACTGCGAAATGTGTACTGCGTTCTTCAGCCATTTTGACTGTTGTTAAGCATACTAATAATAGTGTGATGGCTTCCCCTTGCCTTTCGCACCGCAGTTGTAATTTCGCCCAAACATCCTGCTGCCGATGTTGGTGCACTCATTCTAGAGGACGCATTGCTCCTCCAAAGCCTGTGAGGCCCTTTGTAATACTAGTTGTGGTACTTTGTCGCTAGCACCACGACCCCGAAATGTCTGCATACCACAGCAGACACGACCTTCGTTTATGAAGATACGACTGAGAAGAGCAGCATACTGTTGGTTGGACTCGAGGACAGGTGAAGCTCTCTAAAACATTGGTTCCCGGAGTCGTCTGAGCTACTATAAACTAACTATAGCTACTAAACCCGAGACCGACCTCTAGGAAATATAAACGTTACCAATATGAATACAGGATTTTTTAAAAACAAAATTTAAGTGCAATTTTTTATTACTTTATTAAATAACTAAATTAAAATGCTTATTTCAATGGGAAGAATGACATTGATTCCTGTTTCGCACTTACAGCTTTGAAAATGTATTTTTATAACAGTAGGGTGGTGCGTTCTGAAGGCAGGGTCCACTCAAAATTCGCTCGCAACACACCACTACTGGGGCCGCGACCCGTAGTTTGGGAAAGCCTGCTCTGGAAATAAAAAAAAACTAAATTTATTACAAAACATCCCGATGGCTTTGTTCATCTAAGATATTTTACTTACTTTGTTCACCTAAGAGTTTGGTTACTCGTAGTACTTCACTCGAACCATACTCTCACTAATTTCATTCTAATTTCGTAAAGAATTCATCGATGTTGAAGACTGATTGATTGCGTTCTCACGACCCTACATGAATTCGTAATACCCTTTGAGACGTCTTCAATTGTTCAATTTGCTGTTCAATTTTTACAAAAGACGATCGATCTTCACGGTTACGCGATAAATGCAAAAGCGTACATTTTTTGCGACATTATACGGTGACCATGTTATTACATAGTTATTGATGGTGGGGTTGCCAATCTATGTACACTTTATAAAGGTACAACTGAATACTACTGTAACAGGATTCCCTGTTATCAGCTTACTTTGTCAGCAACGCATTGGCAATGAGTTTTATTTTTACTTACCATTAAGACGCTCGTCTGTTCGTTTATCAGTTATTACTATAAAAAGGAATTGGATATTTAACTTATTAACAAAGAAACGAGAACAATATTGGAACAATTATTAATTTTATCACAACTCTCCGTTGATATGATCGGGTCTCATCTCACAATAAAAACGATCAACATCATTATTACCCTTTTAGACGTTATTTCACACACCTTCAAAAAATTCTTTTTTACGTTTCGAAAGTATCAAGTTAAGACAGTCATTATTTTCTTAATAGTTATGTCTAACTAGTAGACCTGGTAGGAACATTTGTCCCGTTTTTGTAACATTTCTCATCAATGCTCAGCTCATATTATAATATGTTATAGGTAACTGTACTATGCAACACAAAAAGATTTTTTCAATTCGAACCAGTAGTTCTTGAGATTAGCGCGTTTAATATCAAACTCTTCAGCTTTATATTATTAGTATAGGAGTATAGATATGCAAGTCATAGAGCAATACAGGCAACCGTGATGTATGGTGAATGAACGGATGGCGGTTGATGGCGCGTGGTCGACGGCAAGCTCCAACCGGTCGGGGCGACCTTGTCAAGGCGAGCCAGTCGCGGCCACTAATGCCAACGACGTTCCACGAATTCCGGACGCGGGCGGGAGGTGAGAGAGCACTATGAATCTAGGCCCTATTGCCCTCGTATAACAGGTCCCTAAATAACGCTGTCAGATTTTTATATGCCTTCTACTTCGCTGTGAAATTTTGACAACGAAATCAGGAACTGCGAACGAATAGCAACTAATCTTATATTAATAAAAAACGATCGTAATTTCCCATGTGGAATTCTGGTGATAAAAAGTTTTTTATATGAATTAGGTATGTTAATAGATTAAATACTTGCGACCAAAATATAGGAAAGTTGAATCGTTATTTGCACGTACAGTCGCCATCAGATATATGGAAGCGGGCGAGGTCCTCAAATAGTTCGGAGCATCTTTAAATTTCAATAAA
>DWJN01006201.1:0-10857 GCA_018248895.1 Carystus phorcus
TAATTGAAGATCGTTAAATTTTGTTTTATTTGATTTTACCTCGCTGCTTCCAAACTTTTGAACGGTAGTGTATGTATATTCTTTATGGTATATTATTAAGGTTTATAATTCTCAGGAATGATTTATGTAGATGACTAATATACAATTGGATACAATTTCCCCATTATTAAGTAATTAGCCGCGCGAAAAGTTGCCAAGTATTAGGAAGTTTCATTTACTTTACAAATTGTTGTGCAGCTCGACGTTTTGTTATGACTGCATAATATAATTAATGATCATTACACGTGCGGCTGTGCCGTGCGGTTGCGTGCGTTGATGTCTTTTCCAAAGGGCAGTTGCCGCTACGAACATGACGTAGACGGAAATATTGCGTTTATACTCTAGTTTTTCTTAGATATATTTCATAAAGGAAATATTTAGATTTTATAGTATTAAGACTATACATTACTTTGAGTGGGACATAGGAGGAAGGTGTCTATATTTTGGATTTGCTTGTAGTATGTATTAATTTTAAGTAATCAAACAAGATGAAGTTTTTCGAGCGCAGTTTATTGAAAGAGTAACTAGTGTTCTTTTTTTTTAAGTTTCGGTATCTAAGAGTGCACATGAAATTATTATTTTTAGTTTTCATAGTTTAGTAGATATCGTTTAGATTTTTCGGAGCCTTTTCCGGGTTTTATTAATTTATTATTAATTATAATTATCTCCGCGTATGCGTGCTCTTATTTATACTGGAGTAGACAAATGAATCTTTACAATAATTATAAAGAACGGTCTGTGCCATGTAATGGGCCTTGTGGGTTCAAGCAAACTAATCTAAGCAATAAAATCAAAATGATTTTTCATTTGTTGGCTGATGTTTGCGGTGTGGCAGCGGTGTAATTTGTTTTTATTTTTCAATTTAAAGTACATATATTTCCTACATATATGTATTTTGTATAGATATAGATATCTATAGAATACAGTAAAATGTAGGAAATATGGGAATGATCATATATCATTCCCATCTATGTGAAATAAAGTATACGAATACGTTACACATATAACGTGTACGTCAGTCATAGAAATTAGTGCGATAACTTAATTGTTATTACAGTTCGCGTGCCAAATAGTCTTTCAACATATTAGGAACCTGTAAAGTGGTAATGCGCAAATTAATCAATAACAAATTTCACGATTAGCCTTGGCCGAGTTAAATAATGTTCGGTTGTATTTTTAGTGTTACTTCTGAGGGTTTTGTACAGACTATAAATTGTCTCTAACAAAATGTATACATGAGATTTTATATTATGAAGTTAGCCACAGATTTATAAAGACTAAAGTTGGAGTACGGTAGTAGCACGACCTTTAAACTGCATACAGTTATAAATTAAACCTTATGTTTTGGTACTGTATTATCGTTTAGTATAAAAAATAAGCAAACAAAAAATAAAA
The DNA here is from genome assembly GCA_018248895.1 of Carystus phorcus. Taxonomy (NCBI): domain Eukaryota; kingdom Metazoa; phylum Arthropoda; class Insecta; order Lepidoptera; family Hesperiidae; genus Carystus; species Carystus phorcus. Next base: position 1,435 of record DWJN01006201.1, read on the forward strand.
AAGAGTGTTTTATCAAATTTAGTTGTGAATAACTCATAAGTGTTCATACAGATATTTATAAAGAAATAACTTCCTATTGCCATACGAAATAGAAAGTGAAAATTATAATTATTTTCACTGGAAAAAATTGTTAATTAAAATTTGACCGAGTTAATTTTGGTTCGTAAAGAGAAATGGAAAGTATCACGTCAACTATCCACTCAATGATAACTAAACGCTATATTTTGTAGTATAATATAAACCAAGTATGACTAAGAACCATACCCTTACTGAAACTTAACAATCATAATATATGCTTAATATATTAAAATTAAATTTAACTCAAGTACACTTTGGGCCATGTTAAATGAAAAAAAATATGCATACACTTACATAATATGTCAGATTCTTTATTGTGTTTTAATATAAAAAATGCAAACCTGCGGATGAACTTCTCAGTAATAAAAACATAAAACCTAATGCAGAGTCTAATCTTACAAAGATAAATATGTAGCTATGTAGACTAATACCGCTATAAATCATACGTGCATCAATTATGAGTAAACCAATGAAGTAACGAATAATTTAATTTTTAATATTTATTTATTTACTACTTTTTTAATATATGGATTTTAATAATACTATTAGAAAATGTATTTATATTTCATGAATATTATTTAATTTTATACCAAAGTGTAAATTAGGTACTAATAACTACGAAGTGACTCGTCAAAATTGTCAGACGTCAGACGAAATACATTCGAATACAGGAAAGGACATAGCGACCTAAACCGTGTCGTACGTGACCCCAAAGTTCTGACAACTATCACAAAGTTATTCTAAGTAAGTCTTTGCGAAGACATTTCGAAACGAGACTTCTCATTGGCTTCATAATACTGCTTATAGACTACTGCTTAGTGTCACGTTGTACCTTTCAGTTTTATAAAGTAGTAAAGTAATAATAACCTATTAGTTACCGTAACTCACAATGAGAAAAACCCCATGCGAAACAACTATTACTTGTTATCAGGTATTTAATGAATATACCGTTAACTATGTATATACAAAAAAGTGAACAGAAACTTTAGTTTTATGTTATATGCTTATGTCGTGGTAACTAATCAAGTGACGATTAACTAATATCAACCGTAGTAACCTTTGAAACAAATGTTACATAGTTTTTACGGAATTCGGTATTATTAATGTTTAAACAACTAAAACGTTAAGTTTACAATAAAACATCCAATCAAAATATTTAATCAGAGAAGCTGTTTGACAACATTGGAAACACGTCATTGTTTACCAAAACTTTAACTTTAACGATGTTATAACTATATTATATGATTAAATCGTTACCTGTTTGTAATCACTTAAATTGGTGAAGAATTGCTTAACATCGTTAACTAGTTCCTTAAACGCATTATGCTAATTCACTTAAACTTAGATGTCGTGATAAACGAAAGAAATATTAAACGTTACAATACATTTTGTAACGTTCTGACAGCGGTCGTATTGCGCAAGTTACGTATTCAGTAATTAAGTACGTTTATATAATTGCTCGCGGAAATAACAAAATTGTTTTGTTCGAAGTGAGAACGACCCTCCGACGGAACCGGATATGCGTACGGCCTTAGGGTTGCCACGTTATCCTCCTGTGTAATCATATTAAGTATATGGAAAGAAGCGGTAGCCATACCCAGTAATAGCCCGTTACAAACTAATTATTTAGGCCGTCAATGCCCTTGACGATAGTATACGATTCTGAGTCATTAGTAATGTGATGTCTAAATATCAGACGTTAATATAATCATGATGATAGCTCTTTTAATTTAAGTAACTGTTGTTTGTGGGTTTAGATAACAGAGTCTCTTTTTATGGTTTTGAAATTATATAAATACTGCATAATGTTAAATATATATGTACATATGTACATATAAATGGTTGTTGAATAAAATTCAATGTCAAATAAATATGATATTATGTACTATGTACTTATTAATAAATTAAGTTTTGAAAGAATATTATCAGATAGCAGTAATGTCAGTTCTAATTCATAAAAGCTCCAATATGTACTTAAACTGCAGCACTACGAAACTTGACTTATTTACGTTCACTTTTGCCATTCAGACAAACAATATAAGCTGATATCTTCACTTATGTCGTTCAGGATAGACTTTTTACTATGCGTTTTGAAACATGCTGTATACTTTTAATTTATGGATTTGTACGAGTATAAGTAGAAGGTGTAAACGTCACAAACTCGCACTTTCGAAAGTGAAACTCATGGCTTCGGTGTCGATCTATAAACAAGTAGCCCGTGTTTTCTTTAAGAAATTTGAGAGATAATATAGTAATGATAAATTATGCATATGCTTGTATAGTCATCTTCGCATACTTTCGCAGCTGATCGTACAGCCTCGAGAATGATAGAAAGGTCAACCTTCGGGAAAGTTCGTTTGTGGTGAAGTCATGTAGAGCGAGGAACCAGCGGTACGTACCAGCGGTGAGATGAGTGAAATCCTGGGAGTTTGTATCACTTCACAGTGTAACAATAAAGTTTGTTGCACACTCGCGCGGACGTGTCGTGGCGCATGGTGCGCAAGTGCGGTCGGTCGGGTCGCCGCGCGCTCACTGCGCCCGAACACTCGCCTCAACCTCGGCCGCACTACGACCCGTCACTTGCTTACAATCTCCTACTGACTCATTCGACTTGGGGCTTTTGGCCCCTCGAATTTACCTACCAGTAACACTGGTATTTGGTCACCATTTGTCAAGTTTATTTGGTTGTAGCTGGTTCCACCTGTTCTGTCTATTAGTGCTGCGACTCATTAAAACAATAATTAGATCCTCTCTACGATATCACATGTCTAGACAAGCTTTGAAATAAATGTTTTGCAAATCGACAAGTGGTACTCAGCTTTATACCAGTAATTAATTTGATTTATGTACAATTCTTCTATCAACTCCTAACAGAATTTGGGGTTCGTAACTGGAGGCATACAAAATCGATAAAACCATTGGGTATTATTCTTGAAAAAATATTTTAATGCCTTATATAAAATCTCCTGATAAGTAAAAATCAGAATGAGTTTAATGAAGAAACATTAAATATTTCTTGGCTGTCCTTTGTAGCACCACATAAACTTTTATATTAAAGAGCCTTTGCTATTTTCAATCTAGTTAAAATATTTCTTCGCCGTATTCTTTCGCCGTTTCTTCTCGACGTAAAAGCGCCTTTCCGAAACGGTAGTAGAGTCAAAAAATTACGTGCATAAGTGTATTTAAATAATACCTATATGAATAAATAAATTTTAATTTGAACTTAAACTATCGCACATTACTCACAAATCCTTAAATTTTCAGGGATAAAAGCTATATATGCAATATGCATTTATAATATGATTCCGCTTCACATTTTTACCTCTAAAACTTAAGTACTTAGCTCTAAAACGTATGTGATTGCAATAAATTTAAATCATCTATATCTAATTGACATGGTAAATCTTTTTATAGATTATTATTCTTACTTCACCAGAATAAATGGGCTCTTGGCCTGTGTACCATCTTGAACTATTAGTAAAGTAGTCGCTATACATCTCAATACGGAAACACTTGGCGTTGTCCATGACGTGCCTATGATGTCATGGTATCAGGTACGAGCTTTGCTAATACTTACAAGCCCCGAAATTTGCCAACTGTCGAGTTGGATGATATTAAAATGTACTTCATGAAATTGTAAAGAACTCTCTCATTATGGATCTCTGATTTTCTGGGAAATAGTACGCCTGAAATCAACGAAGTCACCTATAGGATCCTTCCGAAGACTAGAATCTTACTCATGCCTATTAAAATAAGACTTAATCTCAGTCTACTTTTCTCAAGTGATGTGATTTTACGCAACTCTATTGTCTTCTTTCCCCAAATTTCTTCCACACACAAACTAGCCCTCTAAATGTCACTATATTTAACTTGGCTCCTATTTTATTCATACCTCTCTTAGTGTATCTTGTTAACTTTTTTCCTTTGCTTTAACTGTAAGTACTGAGCGTATTTTTAAGTAAACGTTTACCATATTATTTGGTAAAGATCAATGCGGTTAAGCAGCATCATTCATAACTAAATTTTATAGACCTTTTAAATAAAATGCATAAAATTGAGATCAATTTTTAATAACAGAAAATAAATAAAAACACTATTTAATGTCTGTGCAAAATATATAATAATTTATTATGTCTATAAATAATAAATGATGTAGAAGCAAAATAATTTCAACTACTTCATTTAAATTATATAAAAATACATCATGATACAGGTACGTAGTTTGCCGACAAATATGATTCCCTTTTATTACCAGTAACGAATAAACTGATCTCCATAATATAGGTGTTTACACTAAATATTAAACTATAGTTTACTACGGCATATTAAAAAACAATTTTTATTGTATTTTAACATATAATTTTTGTCTTAAGCCAACTCTACAGTTAATGAAAGTTATTTAACATCACAGACCTAACTCACAGTTCATTCCGCCTTAAAATTATTATAATATTAAGATACAGTTAAATATTATTAGAGTAAATTGGAAATTCAATTATTGAAGGTATCGTAAATTTATACGTAATAGAAGTCACGAAACCAACTATGACTTTCGATTTGTGAGATACAGAATTATTGCGCAGTTCATTGCTCACAACAATACCAAAAAAGTACTTATTACTGAAAAATGTAATCGCACAACCAAATAATGCAATGATAAAAATGCGCTATTAAGTTAGGTACAAATAATAATTCAGTCTATTTTGATATGAAGATCAGTGATTCAAAACCTTAGATAAAATAAATGATTTTAACAAATTCCCCTAAAGTTACGCCTGGTCTTATTATAAAACGTAGACTTAAAGTCTAATACAAAAACCAACATCACGATCATAATTTTATCTAAGTGTATTTTGGTCACGAACTATTATGGTAATGTGTTCGGGATTGGATAAATGTCGTGAAATTTATTTATTTATTTGTCGTTTATCTAAACCTAACAGTGCTTCTACGAGGTAGGGGCGTGGCCTCCTCGTCACTGTCGATGGCCGGCTCGTATCCCTTGTTGACGTACACCTCGGAAGATCGGCCGTCCATCTCGTTTAACTGCAATAAAAAACGATATGTTAGACATATTGGACTTCTTGTAACGATTATATTATTACTAGCTGTACCCAACGTGCGTTGGTACACGTATTACAAGCCAAATTTAAATAAAAATCAGCAGATAAAACAACGTAATCATTTTATTATGTTTATTGAAGTACTGTTGATCAAAAATACACGTAGATCTAGTCTAATCAATCATACATCGATCGACTATAGCTCATCAAACATGTGTCCGATCGATATAATTTTGGTACTAAAACCTTCTTAAGAGAATTTCTGTTCAGTTGCTGTAAACATCAGTGCTCTATCTTCTATCATATCAGGGTCCATAAAGGACAAACAAACATTGATTTTTACATATATAAATTAAATCATTACTGTCTTTATGGGTTAAAACCCGTTAAGATAATAATTTATCTTTCCGTGAAACCACCCTACCTAGCTACCTTCATGTAGCTTGAGTCGACCATCAAACCGACGTCACATAAGCAATACTTTTATTCTTCTCTTGCCTTTCTTGGCCAACAACGCCTCGATAATACCTTCCGTGTTCATGGGTTGGGTGTAGCTGATGTCTATAGGCGACGATGAAAACATACCATCATCTCGCTCGTCCATTTGTCGGCTAGTTAAAAAAATAAAAAGTGTATGTTGCTTAATGATATTAATTCCCGCCACGCGTTAGTCCTTAAAGCGGACCACCATTTTAATACTCCTGGGTTCGTGGTACGATATGAGGAATCCTAACGTTGAGCTAGTATGTACCATTACTTATTATACCGCTTACATTTAAAATGTTTAATACCGGCGATGATATAAGTTTTCAAATGATATAATAAAAGTATTACCCCAATCATGGAATCATCGTAAGGGTATCCGGTGGTGGAGTCCCGTCTCGCCTGCGAGCGTCGCTTCTCAGCCAACATGGAGTCTCGCCTGGTCTGCAGCGCCTTGAGCGTGGCGCGCCGCGTTGACAGCCGCCCGCCTAGCGACGGCAGCCGAGACGCTATATCCTCTGAAACAATGTATTGCTATCTCAAAACCATTTCACAAAACATTACCACGAAGGTTTTCTTACCAAGCCTCCTTACCACGTTAGGCTAAACTGTGTCACAATGGGTAAAGCGGCTATCAAACTTTATCACCAGTCAGTGAAACTAGAGTTTGTAATATCTTGTTGTATGACGTTATGGTAATTTTCATTAAGACCACTATTTGATTAGTTTGTTTTTGACATAATCATTTAGACCACATGTTATCGGTTACATATTTTACATGATTGCAACGAAATGGCTTGAGTAAAAAGACTAGAAGAAAATAGAAATAATACTACACTATTTTACTTTACCTATTTATATATATAGACTAGCAGACCCAGCCACGCGTTGCTATAACTAACAATTTAGCCGACTAATTATCTTACACCGCCATCTGTATCGCCACCATCATTTTATGGAACTGATCCTTTGTAAGATATTAAACAAATAATTTGCAATAAAATAACATTGCGATTATAAATTGAGTAAGTACTTTAGAAACAAAATCGGTTAAGTACTTTAGAAGTCCATCGCGGACAAACACCGTGACACGTAATTTATATTAAGATAACTAAAATTAACTTACCATCAGCGTTCTGTAGAATGGTAAGTCTTCTTTTGAAGTTGGCGTCCAGATTGATGACGCTCAGTTTGTTGTCCCGCGACCGCTCGAGGTTGTGCAACGTCTTCCGCCTGGACACGTTGGTGTCGTCCACTCGCTTCTCTATGTCGTCGGTGTTCAGTTTCTGGAGATCCTTAGCTATGTCCACCGCTCGTCTTTCAATCAACGCGTGCTCTGTTAGATCTTCGGGCTATAAAATACAATTGTTACCATTGTACAGTTTTTGGCGTCACTTTTACCATATAGGTCCTTCGAGCAGGATCGTAATTGTTCATACATAATTAAATAGTTATTATTTTACTGTGTTGTATATTGCTAGTTCACAGATTTGCAGAATGACATTGTTATCGCTATGTTTAGATTTCAAATTATATTTTTACCGTTATTGTCTTTCTGTCTGTGTAAGGATCATGTGGAAATCACTAACAAGATTTAGATATTACGTATACGTATATATTTGTAGCTTATATCATGGGAATTATTGGAACCATTATATAATTCGGATAGCTTTTATCCGAAACGAATCTGGAAACAAATCTGATTACGACGGGATAAAAGATAGTACGAATGTAGTCTGGTAAAATGTAAGTAGTAAATGTTTTCATAGCACTTATGCAGCCAGTGCAATATAGGAACATGTTTCGTATTTTTAGAACAGTAAAAATGAAATAACGTTAAATTAAATTAGTACTCACCCGTTTAGTGCAGTACCAATTGAGTTGAACAGTAGACAAGAGATGCGTCAATGTACCAAACCGATGGAACAGCATGGCGAGGAACTGGATGAACATCACGGAACCGAAAAAAATGAGGAACAGAAATCCGATGGGCTCCAATTGCAAATACTCTCGATCTATGAGAACCTAAAAGACATAATTGGACATTCAATCACAACTATCTAGTAAGATACGTACTATCTACTAAGTAGTAACTTAGGCTTCCTCCTCAAAATTTAATTTGTATTTTTTTAGGTGGCAGGATTGAAAGTCAAGACTCCAAATTACATACAATGTAACCCATTAATGATCCATTAATTACGTGTCTTTTCTCATTACTGAGAAGATTTAGAGTTTACTCCGCCGCGCTGATCCAATGCGGATTGGTGAAAGAGTTAGTGGTCAACTCATGTGTCGGAAGTTTTTATGCCGCTTGAAGGTCTCTAATGGCATGACGACTATGTACGATAACAACCGGGATCAAAAGCATAAACAGCAGAAGGCACGTTAACCTTCTGAAGCACAGAAGCGATCTGGAAAAATCAACGCGACCGGGATTATGACTGCTTCTTGTCCGATGTACTTATAGAAAGAGTATTTTTTGTGGAGGCACGTGGGCATGCAGTTCCCCCAAAGGAAATTTAAAAAATATCGAAAAATTGCCACAAAAACTGAAAAACATATGAGTTTGTGTACGGTACGTAGGGCATTATGGATCACCGACTTTCAATAATCAGCGTGCCATCAAAAGAGAAGCGACAAAGAAGGCTTGTTTTTATTATATATGTACATATATTGGGTTATTAGATAAGGAAAAAAACTCACAACATTCACGTCGTCCTGGTACGTGATCCCCACTTTCTGTCCAAAAGGCCACTTAAAGTGCAGCTGGTCCTGATTGAGCTGCAGCAGGAAGATCACCAGCACGAACATCGCGTTCAACATAACGAAAGCGAACACCATCTTGTCGCGCAAGTTCTTCAAATCTTGTTTTATACGATCCTGTAAATATTTTAAACTACGTACTTACGAGCGATGAAATAATAACTAAATAACGCCACACACTCAGCCCCACACTAGGATACCTCGTATCGTGAGTGCCATTGACAACACAGAATTACACAAACTCAGAACGAGAACAGAAATTTAAACTCATTCAAATTTCGGCCTCGCTGGGAATCGAACCCAGGACCCTTCGAACGGCGGTCTGGCGTGATGACTATTATCCCACATGGCTTATCAACGTTGACAATTAATTTAAATATAACTAACAACATACAACATTATGAAATATAAATCTTATTTATGAAAAGAGTCACAAGACTCCTAATAGCTTTCTGTTATTTTACCTGTTCCTTCTGGTTTTCATCGATAGGCTTTAAATAAGTATCGATTAAGTCTTTCCAGAAAACGATTTCAGCTGTGGTGAGGAAGTCCACTTCGCCCTTCATCAGATTAGGGTCTTCAATCCAGTAGGGATTCGCGAGGTCATCCCGATCTTCCTGTAAATAAACACAATATAATGCAACTGAAAGGTAACATGATTTCTTTAAAAAATATGCTATTATCACATCGTTTCATAATCTCTTATAGTACGGAGGCTCGCGTCGATCCCAGATGAACATTTCTTGAGCGTTTCCGTGCTTCGGAGGGCACGTTAAACTGTCGGTCCCGATTGTTATCCTAAACAACAGTCGTCAAGCCATGTCGGAAGGCTTCGGGCGACTTAAAAACTTCTATGTTCCTAGTAGCGAATATACTGGTAACGAATAATTATATTTATTTACCATTGATAGATCTATCTATTTATGCATTAATTACTTAATAAATGACGCCACACACTCATAGCCCCACACTAGGATACCCCGTGTCGTGGGTGCCATGGACAACATAGAAAGACCACCCAAACCGAGAACCGAAA
>DWJN01006202.1:0-10855 GCA_018248895.1 Carystus phorcus
CACGTCTAACCCGTACCGAGTCCTCTACTCGACTGACGGTTGACAGCTACCCTCTGTCCGTGTACATGAGACAATGTTAAGTATCTACTAGATAGATACACATTACAGGTATAAATACGTATGAACGTTAAATATTTGCTTGAACCACTGTTTTGGAAAGGTTTATAACAAACTAACGACCGCCCTCGCTTCGCTTTAGTAAATCTTTAACATAAAAATGGTTATAGAGGGTTGATCTTAAAATCTAGACAAATGCTCTGTACCGGACTTTTATTTAGAAATTTTAGAGGGAAACAAATTTGTAATACATGGTTTTTGGGAGCTTTCACCGTTTACTTAGCGTACGCAAGGAAAGCTCAAAATTTTGCCATTTCGCAATAATTTTTAATGCTGCTCCTCTCCTAATAATCTTAGCATGATGTTATATAGCCTATAGATTTCTCGATTAATAAACTATCTTACACTAAAAGATTTTTTCAAATCGGTCCAGTAGTTTCTGAGATTAGCGCGTTCAAACAATCAATCAAACAAACAAATTCTTCACCTTTATATTATTAGTATAGATAGAAACAGTGAAAATATATGTAAAGTAATCCTGTTACGAAATACAACGCTAATAAAAAACCCGGGCTTAATTTAAGGATGAAAACATCAGACATGAAACAAAAATAAAGGACTGAAACGGAAAAAACTTTGAAATATCAGTATTGTTCCGAAAATCGTAGCGTAAAACAACACGTTGCTCGCTCCTTGAATATTAAAGTGACACAATACGAAAATATTAACTTTGAAAACGTTGAAAACTATATTTCTGTATTTCATGATCATTTTCAGATAGGCAGCGATAAAGATAAATCACAACACTGAAGATAATGTTTTTAATATTTCGATTTACTTAAAAATAAATACAATAAATTATAATAAAATAGAAATCTTATTTATAACAATAAAATATTAGGCATTATTTTGAGTTAAGTAATTAATGTTTTAGTGCTAATAGCCCAGTTATAGAAGTCACAAATGCTATAGAATAAATTAAAGTAAAATGGACCATAATACGGAGCAATAAGTTACATTAATTTAACAAATCGTAGTACGTTAATGTGAGGAACCAGGTCAGCGAGTAACAGTATGTGTATTCAAATGACCGAGTGCTTTTATTTTAATTTAACCAATAGTAATTGGTTAATATAAGAAACCAGACCAGAGTATGTGTATCCAAATGACTGAATACTAAACCAATTGAACGGATATTTAGAATACCAACGATGTAATCACAGAGAGTTGAAGAAGGACTACTGTTTTGCATTAGGCGCTGCCTGTAACTATATCAAAAATAGGAGTTTCCAACCCCCCCCCCTTTTTTTTTCCAAGACCACTAATTGAATTTGTTGAAGCAATGGCGTATGTTGCTTTAAGCGGTGGTTGTAAAAACACTTAAAACTTAAAATAAATTCATTAATTTGGATAAAGCCGTAATCTGCTCCGAAAACGTATTTTACGTTGATCCTGACTAAAATCACACTCACACAATACACGAGTATAAACTATCAATCAATCCGCCATCACGGTAATACAGTATTCACAGAACAGTAAATTTTATTCTTTCCAATACAAAAGTATCATTAACCAGATACGAGGTACGAACAAACTTTCCCCGTTTGTTAAATGTACCGTTTCTTTGCTCGAAACCAGGAAAGAGCAAAATTATTCAGCAACATCAATCAATCAACGCCGCCCTGAAGTGTCGACAGCGACTACACAAAACGAATATTATAACAATGTGCTTTATACGAATGTTCTTCTACTAGTCAAAAATTGGCAATTTCAAGAATACATGAATGTAAATTAAGAGTCGAGCGGTGGTAGGATAAAAAAGATGAATGTGGAAGAAGTCGTAACGATAGAGTGAAAGATAGAGAAAGATACTCGTAGATAAAGAAAACAAGCAAACTTTACTTTACTTGCTTTACTACAATGAAAGACATTTTTCTTTCAAAGCTTATCTTCTCCTGACTATTTTCTAATACGTAATTATCGTTTATAATTTATGTTATGTATCTTTTTTATATTTCTTTTACTTTCTTTTATCCAAAAGCTCTACACGACTTTTCTTTCTTCGTTTATATTCGATGTTAAAGCTCTGGAAAAACGATGGTAAAATTAAGAAATGATGTTCATAAGTGTATTGAGAAAATATCAAAATAACTAAAAGATTTTGAAACTTTACAGATACCCCACAATTAGAGGCCCTGGTGAGACCTGGTGAGGTTTGGTGAGACCTGGTGAAATCTGGTGAAATCTGGTGAGACCTGGTGAAATCTGGTGAGGCCTGATGAAGCCTGATGATGCGTGATAAATCATTAATCGAACCGTTTCCATTTTCGTACTATAAAATTTACACCAGAAAGTTAAGACTTCAATTAAAGTTGGCAAGTGTTACATTGCTCAAACTTTACCGATTTGGGATAATTGCTCCGGCCGGGGACGATGCGAGTCACATTATCATTAGGGAAGCATACTAATCAAGAACTATTTTATTGTTTTATGCCTCCGTAGTCTATTGACTATAGCCCTGTCTTCGAAGCGACGAAATAGATTGCTTGTGGTAGTGTTTTATACGCAGATTTTTTTACACTATATAAATTAATGATTGTCACTATCTTGCTTGATGGTAAGCAGAGACGCAAACTGAAATTCAAAATCATTTATTCATGTAAGTATTATTTCAATACACTTATGCTCGTTATTTTATGATTCTACCACCATTTCGGAAAGGTGCTTTTACATCAAGGAGAAGAAACGGCGAAAGAAACTCCTCAAGAAATGGATTGGATGGTGAAGTGTACTAACTTAGAAGATGTAGTTTAATATTTCCCAGTTGTATGGATCCTAATCATAACTAATCGTGAGTGTCCGTGTCATAGGAATGCACAATCTACCATTAGATAGTTAAGTTTAAATTGTATTTATGACTAACTCATTCTTTTTGATTCACTTCGGGCAAGCTAGACAATTTAAATTGACATAAATATTTTGTTTGTGATAGATTTAAATAAAACATACAGTAAATGGTATCTCAAGCATGCTACAAAACCACAGTTCAAACCATATTAAAATCGTTTAAGGCGGTTCTTAATATGGAGATTAATAAGATGAAACACAGTTAAACATACAAAAAAGAGACAAAAAAATTAAAAATCATTATTTAATTTAACATTATTATCGGATATATTATCATTATTAACGTTAGTAAATACTATCAATAATGGTTTTATTCAATATACATCATGTACAGTCATCAATGAGTTAAAATTTAATTCTATACTTACTGTCCTAGAAGACTAATTCAATGAGTGGTTATTGTCAGCTCACCTACACAAATCTCAACAGGAGCGCTCTATTCTGTAAATAACCACAACCATAAAAGCTTTACTAAGATCCACGTACGTTTCTCGTAACGCTGACATAATTAAGACGGTAAAAGCAAACTTGTCACGCTAATTACACGTACGACAAGTTAGTTAAAGTAACTATTGAGACAGAGAGGGTGAAACACGTCGTAAAATAGATGAATTACCGCTTTTGTTGTTGGTTTATACTAAGGATAATTTGTATGCGTTTATTAGAAATTGGTCATTTTGTTTTGTAAATAAACAATTACCGATGACGACGACCCGCGTGGCGTAATCGTTGCGCCGGACCGCTGTTCGAAGGGTCCTAGATTCGATTCCCAGCGAGGCCGAAATTTAAATAATACTCATCATTATTATTTATCATTTCATTCATAATCATAATTAAATTTCTGTTCTCGGTCTGGATGTGTGTATGTCTTTCTGTGTTGTCCATGGCACCCACGACACAGGGTATCCTAGTGTGGGGCTATGAGTGTGTGGCGTTATTTATTTATTTATTTAAATATTATCGGTCTAACATGTAACCGCAGCATCAATACGATACGGCTGAAAACTCCAATTGAGCAATGCACAAAAACGTTCACCTTGCCGTACTTCCGAGGACATTGCGCCGCCTAATAAACTAATTCTATTTAGTGTTACTACAGGAACAAATTACGTTTAGTGACCAATATCGACAGTAACGTAAGGGAAGCTATGAAATATATATAAGCATAATATATATGTCATTTGTATAGTCTTAAGATTCAAAATTGAAAAGATAAAAACAGGCACGTCGATCTAATATAGTGTGAAAAATAGAGGAATGAAATTAATGTAATATTCAAATATACCTACATAATTATTTAAGACCGTGTACCACAATATCTTACCGCCTTCATTGATGACTTTCATCATCCTTTTGGTCGTATCGATGCGGCCTAGCATTTAGATCTAAATCCCATGACTGACTAAGGTGTCGTAAGTGACAGCAGAAGCCAGTCGCCTTTGTGACATTGCTTCACATAAAGATTATATTATCAGTATTAGGTATTATAACGATATTTATTTATTCGACTATAAATTACACATATCTTTTGGAGAGCCCTGACTCCCAGAAAAGCGTGAGCTAGGAGACAGTACATTTTTAACTCTATTTTTACAGTGATAGAGTAATATTTTAATTTCCTTGAAAGCTGCTTGGCTAGCTTCTACCCTGTTGCTCGAGTTAGCCGTCAAACGACCTCGTGTTCCCGTGGATTGAGAGCTAGTTCTACTTTTCTTCCTTCTTTTATTTTCTTTTCTTTTTCTTCTTTATTTTCTTAGCTGACAAGGACTATGCTTATTTTGTCGCTGATGATGATCAGGCGATTGATGCTTACTATCATGTCGGCTAGTCATATAAAGAAATCCACAAATATCGTATGGGTCAACTAAAGAAGTTGCTGGAACAGTCATATAAACATCTGTTTTTGCGCAACGTTATCGAATGATATTGATAACCGCCAGTGTATCACTCGATATGAGCTGATACTACGAAACAATTACATTTTTATGATAGTAATTTACTTATAGTATCTACATTTTCAATTTGTCGCGTTTTCTTTTATTATTGACTTTTTGTCCGCGTTTTTTTGGACATCAAAGCGGGATATATTTTATATTAATTTCTAATATAACGGACGAAATGTATGTTTATTGTACAAAAATATTGTACACACATCTGAAACGTTCACAACCTGGCAGTGGCGGGTATCGAGTTGATCTTAAGTGATAGACCCAGTCAAGTAACTACGGACGCGGCTGGTTGCAGGATGATAGCTATTGGTAAAATTTCTTGAGCGCTTCCGTGCTTCAAAACAAATGGTCTTGATTGTTGTCATAGATAGCAATCGTTATGTCGGAGGCTTTCAGCGGCATAAAAACATTAGACTTTTTGTTTAGCCACTAACTCTTCCATTATACCGCATTGAAGCAATGTGGTTATACTTTGGGCCTCTCCAATGCATGAGGAGTGATCTGAGCCCAGAAGTAGATTAATCCCTATTCCGCACGAGTTAAAAAAATATATTAGGTACTACTTACATGCGAAATTTAAATCTCTAGTATTTAATAATTCAGGAAATATTGTTGTTTATCCCTATCGTAAACAAATGTTATAAAATCTAGCCTTAGCATTTGTCTACATTATATAGGTACAAAACTTTCTAACTCCAATCGCTGAACGATGACGACTTGTATACGTATTTACGAAATTACTAAGTAATCTAACTTTAACTATGTTAAATATAATAATCTGAGTAGTTATATTATCGACATGCGTTTTAAATGGCCACGATATGTACATCTTATCTTATATCTTATACTCTTATACTAATATATAATGCTGAAGAGTTTGTTTGTTTGTTTGATTGTTTGAACGGGCTAATCACAGAAAATACTGGACCGATTTAAAAAATTCTTTTAGTGTAAGATAGTCCATTTATAGAGGAAGGCTATAGGCTATAGAACATCACGCTAAGATGAATAGGAGAGGAGTAGCAGTATAAAATATTGCGAAATCGGCAAAATGTTGAGCTTTCCTTGCGTGCGCTGAGTAAACGGTGAAAGTTACTAAAAATCATTTACTACAATATATATACAATTCTAAATAAAAGTCCGAGACAGCATATGCCTAGCTTTTAAGGTTAACCCGCTATAACCATTTTCATGGTTATCAAAATAGTTCTAAAAGTTGCTGGATCATCTAGTAACATATACACACACACATAGATGAACTGAAAATTATATATATAAATAGAGGTAGAGACTTCTACCTCTCTTTTCTAAAAAAAAAACAGAACAGGACAATCATTGGTTACCAATAAACATCTGATTTGTTCAGGACTAACGATATTTTCTATTTTACCTTCAACTATTATTGGCAAGGAAATCCATACCTATTCTTATTTCTAGACAATACAGAAAGCCAATATAACACTTATACAAGGCAATACTCGAACAATACATATTTTACACTTATCTCGCCCAAGAAACATCCAGCTCGCTTTCCATAAATATAGTAATCCAGTTTGCGCTCCCTTTAAGTGGATTTTTATGATAATCCTCGTCGCTCCGCCAGATAATTTCTCATTCATTGTCCAGATCGAGATTTAGTCGAAAGCCAATAAATCGTGGTATTATTTTCTTTATTGTTTCCGTTTTGTTTTCTTTTCTCTCTTATATTTTTTATTTTCATTGATCCCAGTAAAGTTATGGGACTTTAGGTGTAGTTAGGTTGGTCATATGCTACCTTTGAGTCGCAAGGATTTGTTAGAGTAACACTCTTTTTAGGTTAATATTTTGGTTAACCCATAACCTTATACTATTGGACTTTGATATTGCACAGATATTGATCTCGCTGATATAGCTAAACGACTAATATCTAACGATAACAACTGCGTCCACCGACATTTTCCGTGACCTTCCAAGTAAATACGTTCTCTAGAATTTTTGCCACTAGCGTTCACCCACAGTACCAACCACATTATAGGTATTTAACTCCATCAAATCACATTGCCACTGTTTGACTATGAGCAAATAAATCACAAGCTCTTATTCATTGTCATTTATGAGATATGTCTGTAATCAAATCTTTTAATTTAAATTTCACCCTCTTTGCAGTATCTGATTGAGCTGAAATTTGATACACAGTTTTGGTTCTTATGACAAATAAAAATGTATGCAATGCACCAATATATCGCCCATTTTAATCCAGTATCATGAATTTTTTAAAAGAGTGATTTATCAAAACTGTAGTGGCCTCTAGGACAACAAATGAAAGGGCTTGATGAAAGAAACACAATAAGTAAGGATTGTTTTTATAAACATCTAATAAAAGCGTATTTAAAAATGTTATTGTTTGTTTAATATTAAACCACAAATTAACATGTGGCTTCAAATGAACTGTTTAGAATATATGTACATCAGTGAAAATAACACCGCAAATTAATTAATGAATAAAAGCCGATAAACCATAATGTGGTCTTAACATAGTCGAAACAGAAATTGCTTATTCTAATCGTTCTATGCATGCAATGAAACATTGAATCATTAACCTGTGCATATTTGTAAGGGGTTTTTATGTCAACATCAAAGAAATGGGCAATTTGGTTATAATTACATGTGTTATAACCCAAATCATTTTCACCGTAACATTTAATAGCAGTTTCTCGTGTTCCGACTGAATTTAAGACCGTATTTTCTTACAATATTCCTTCGTCTTTCTCAGGTGACAAGGCATTAGAAATCCCTTTAGTGCAACTGTTGCTCGTAGGTGATGGTGATTACTTATTATCAGGGGGTTTGGTTGCTCGTTTATAAGCTACTAGCCCTTTCTTCATTTAGGTTAATATTTTACATGAAGATTAATTAATTTTTTTTTCTTGAAACACCATGAGACTTATGGGTATTGGCGTAGACCATGGCTATGAAACCTCATAAATTACTAACCAGTAATTTAGATAAGAATTAATATTTTAAAGGATTACGTCCCGTTAAATAAAACCTAAAGATTTTAATTACTTTTTAACGCACAAAAGTGTGGTGTAAGTAAACAATATTGTGGCATAAGTATAAAAGTTATCGTGGACTTTCAATTAGGAATTTTTATGCTATTAACTTTACTTTTCTATTAACCATTCGTATATCTCTTACCGTCAAAGCATTTTTTATGAAAAACGTAAAATTCGAAGAAGTTGTTTCGCAAAATCGATAACCAGGAAAATTCCTTTTTATTTTCGAGGATAATATGTAGCCTACGTCTTAAGATTCCATTCTATACATTGTTTGCATATGTTATTAATATGTATGTTATATATTAAAGTTTAAATGTTAATTATTCAATTACGTTAAATCAATTAAACGGATTCAAATGAAAGACACAATATTTTTACCTGGATTAAACAGAGACAAAAATAATACAGCGATTCTGGTAAGAGATTGGTTTTTAATGACTGATTTTATTTTAACCAGATTTGTAAATTTCATTTATAATTTATTCTATTGTTCACAAAATTTTTATTTCTCTCTTAATTTATTTCTGAAATTTATTAGTTGAAGTTATCTATATAGATTTTTATTATAAATATTACGTTCGTTCGTTCGTTACACGTCCTGCCACTTGTTCGAACTTCGCGAGAAATAGGTTCACCCTGAAACCAATAGTCATGGATCGTCAGCGACACAGAACATAAGCTAAGGATGAACCTTTTTCGTCGCTGAATGCTGTGCAGTAGACAAATAAGTATTACATGTTTTTATTTTTATTTTTCTTTTTAAATTTCATTTTATGTTTTGTAATATTTAAACTTTGGCGACGAAATAGAGTTATTCTATTCTAAGTTGCAGTCAAAATCTAGTCCCACTGTTTGAAAAATAATGTGAATTGTGAGTTTAACAACACTGAAATAGGTACGAGTTACATTTCCCTATATCTTACATCATATCTCCGTTCTATAAGCCTACGAAGACAGCTCGACGTATCCGTGCTACGGCGCTCGACCGACATTTAATTTCCGTCCATGACGTGATAAACACAAATAATCTTTATATATAATTCTTCTGTCCGTGTGTATGAAGTCCTAGACGGTTGGAACTTTTATGTTTTTGTGTATTAAGTGGATTTGACAATAGATTCACAATTTGATCTCAGGGCTTACTACCAACTCTTAACGCAATATAATTCGTACTATGTTATTTCGTAGTAATAGTATTAAAATAAACTAATTTCAATAATTGTTCGAGTTTGAAGTTTTATGACGTTACCGATAAATACATCGCCCAAACGGTACCATAATTAAGAAATAATAACGATCCAATTGTTTAAGAGGAGTTTGGTGCATCACTAAATTATATAAATAAAGAAGATTCGTAAGTTTAACTTGCGAATTTATTTTTCAAGAAGTTGTTATATATAATAAGGAGGTTATAAACTGAAAGATGGAAGCCTCCTTATACAGCTAATTTAATATTAGAGTAGCTTTTCCCTTATTTGATCAGTTATCTTCAACCCATTAAAGCTCCTTGGTAAGCACGGATATTAACTTGGCATGCGAGAGATCGGGGATTAGTTAATAATACCCTAGTGCGGATTGACACACTTCGCATACGTTTAAGAACATTACGTATAACATTTATCTATACTAACAATTGAATCCCGTTTTGAGATCATACACAAAGTTTTGTCTCTACGTATAATAGAAACGTATAACATAAACGTATAACATAAACGTATAACGTAATCGTATAACGTAAACGTATAACGTAAACGTATAACATAAACGTATAACGTAAACGTATAACGTAAACGTAGAACGTAATCGTATAACGTAAACGTATAACATAAACGTATAACGTAAACGTAGAACGTAAACGTATAACATAAACGTATAACGTAAACGTATAACGTAAACGTATAACGTAAACGTATAACGTAAACGTAGAACGTAAACGTATAACGTAAACGTAGAACGTAAACGTAGAACGTAAACGTATAACGTAAACGTAGAACGTAAACGTATAACGTAAACGTAGAACGTAAACGTATAACGTAGCTTTTAGCATTAAGTCCGCCTTTTGTACCACTTTTTATTTGATATAATAAAGTTTAAATAAATAAATAATACCTGTATAGAAAAAACAGCACTGATAAGGTTATGACTGGTTTTTAATAATAATATATAATAGTAGTTACAAAAAAAGCTACAAAAATAACTTTTTCCTAGAACTCCATAAGCCTAGAAGGTCACGTGATGACACATGTCACATTTGAAGTGACAGATAGCGGTGCGTGGAATTGGCGGGAAAAGAAGGCAATGTACTATGACATTTCTATTTATAATGGCGGACAAAGAATTATGGACATGCATTCAGATGTAATTGAAATGGTTTTTAAATATTTTTTTGTTTTCAGTAGCGTTTTATAATATTTTTCTTATAATCGATATAAATATCGATATAGATCGTAATGACTTACATCATCCTGCTAACGGCCGTCATTCTTGTACACTAATATTCAATTCCCAGCAGAAATGTGATGAATTTAAATTTCTGTTCTCGGTCTGGATGTGTATGTCTTTCTGTATTGTCCCTGGCACCCACGACACGGGGTATCCTAGTGTGGGGCTATGAGTGTGTGGCGTTATTGATTCGGATAACTATTTTTCGAAACACCGCGTACTCTAATATATTTTTCGTGGAAGCTAGAAATTGCTAACTAGAATAAATAATATAGACATACGTCTAGAATTAATAACCTGTTTTTTCAAGTCAGTTAACAAGGGGAGTTTTGCCACTAGCTTTAACTAGAGCGAGCTCGCCGGTGGGTACAATTGGACCCTGTTAAGCAGAAAAGATCCAGTCAACACATTATATGCAATCGAATTACATACATAACCTACTAATCAATAAGGTCGATTTAC
>DWJN01006203.1:0-10854 GCA_018248895.1 Carystus phorcus
GCCTCGGAAGGCACGTCATGCCATAGGTCCCGCTTGTTATGCCTTGGGTTAGCCATTAACCATTTATTAACTTACAGGTTCTATATTAATAAAATGGAATGAGCAATACACTCCATAATCTATTCTTATGAAAACGCTACTTAGATATAATAGAAAAAAATATTAACATATTAAAATGAAATATTTCATCGGTAGCAAAACCTGTATAGAAAACAACGTTAAAACAGATATAAAATAATAATTTGTCTACATAACGTATTGTAATATAAAAAAGTCGGTAATAGAACCTTCGTACAGAAGTAAAACATAACATTTAAACACATACGATATCAATTTCACAAAACGCATAGCAATCGATGAAAATACCACCACATCCACACATCCGTGCGTCAGCCGCCATTAAAGATCTCGTTTCGCACTCGCCAAACATTTAGATTGTCGACAAGACACTGCACGCTGAATAAATTTGTTGTTTATGTCCAATTATCGTCACCTTGACAGCCTCACTTTGGACATTAATTACACACGACTGTAAAACAAACGTGAAAAATTGGTTTATTAATGCAATGAGGTTTCAATTGAATGCCATTTTGTAATACCATATCGGTATCACGAATTTTAATATATTGGGTTGGCAACTAATTCGTGGCCGAATTTCAAATAAGAAGTAAGATTCAGATTTTTTTTTAATAAATCTTTATACAATGTCCGTTCTTGTGGATGACTTTTTTCCATCGTTCTGGCTGTGTAAACATTCCCCGTTCGTAAAATGTCTAGTCTTTGCTATTAAAAATGGACTCTGTTAAGCAGAAAAGATCCATCAGCATTTTTATAATTTTGAGTAAATCTACCTTTTTGAAAATCGACGGTGTCATGAAACATAACATGAACATTTATTTAAAGTAATATAATAGTTCCTTCCTGATAAACTTGATTAGTAGATTATGTATGTAACTCGATTTCATATAATATGTTGACTGGATCTTTTCTGCTTAACAGTGTCCAAATATAGGTTAGCTGTAGGGTGAATCCATCGACAAAAACGGCAATGACTTAATTGCCAACGTATTAACTAGCCAACAAAATAGAAAGAGCTAATGCTTTGTCGGCTGAGAAATGATTGTAAGGTAGTACTTGCCCTCAGGCTTGCAACCGGAACACTTGTTTTTTTATCCTAAATAGGTTAATACTTGACTACGATTCTGAGCAAATGCAGCCTTGGATGTTGGCTACTAACTTGGAAGACACCTTCACTCTTCGTCTTGAAACAATAATTATAAATCTTTGATGGCTGACTCAAGTAAGACGGTAGGTGGGTTAAAAGTACCGTAATGAATCTTTTAAGGGATAAGAAAACCTAAATTTAATTCTGATACCTAGGGAATATAATTATGTAGATAATATAATAAGGAATTCAATGGTTCTTATTATTCATTATCTTCTTAAATTTAATTTCCTATTGAGGTATTATTGTTATTCAAAAAATACTAGTAATTAATTTAATAGGTACTTTCTTATTAATATGAATGTGAATGTAAGTTTGTTGGTTACGCTTTTACGACAAAACTACTGAACCGATTATCATAAAACTTTGTGAACATATTCTTAGAGGTAATAAAAAGGCCATAAGACACTTTATAATAAAAAAATGTAAAAATCTGATATTTATACTTCAAGGCGAGCGAAGCCGCGGCTCAAAACTAGTAGCTAATAATTCAGTATTTTGCAATCATTAAAACAGTTTTATTTATTTTCACGAATCCGTATTATACGTCAAAATGCAATTTAAATAAAATGTTGACGCATCCAATTTTTTTGCTCGCTGTTAATTTTAAAGATCTCGTATTACACTGTGCAAACATTTTGTTTGCCGCGCGATGCATAAATTTCTTATAAATGTCCAATTATTGTCGCCTTGACAGCCCTACGTTGAAATTTAATTATGTAGGGCTGTAAACATTTCAATTTAATACAAATGATTTTATTTTTTTTTTGTTACACGAACAAAAATTTGGCTTCCTCTCAATTGGCCTGATGACATACGTTTGACATTATGATAAGAGAAAAGTGGTGATATCTATCCTAGCAGGTTTTGTGTTAGTATTTACCAGATATAAGGCATCTAACGTATCTACTTCTGAACAAAGAACGCAGTTAAATAATTTAATTATTTATTAAAACTCAACAACCCGAAAGAAAGACAAACAAACTCATTTTCGCATTTATATTAATATGAATTTCATAGGTAAATATTTGTTCTAGTTTTTTAGTATAATATATAGTCTATGCCTATAGCCGGTTTTTATAAGCAACCCTATCTAGAATAGTACAGTCGATTCTTTATAGACTCGATATAGTTATGTATTCGGTATTGAGTGAGGAAATTAATGTAGTCATTGACCTTTTATAAAGGGGAGTTACAGGAAATCTATTATAGAAGTTACTCTGTACAATATATTACATTTATAGGCTGTATAGAGTACGTTTGCAATAAAATGACATAACTTTATTAATGTGTCTTAATGTAGTCGAAAATTTGTCAATTATTAAAATTTCTACTAGTACTAGCAGACCCGGCCACGCATTGCTGTAACTAAGGTTTACATACTCAATTTAGCAGACTAATTACCTTACACCGCCATCTGTTAGATTCTTATGGAACTAATTCTTAGTAGAAATTAAACAAATAATTTGCAATAAAATAATATTGCGACTATAAATTAAGATGTAAGCTATCCTATCTTTCAAGTTTGATCATATAGGTTAGATGTAGAATGAATCTATTGGCAAAAGCAACGATGACTTAGTTGCCAATCTATTATTTTACTTTATTAGTAATGTACAGACAACGATCAGTTACAGTTTTATTATATGTATAGACAGAAAGTCGTGTCACGGTATTTGTCCACGATGGACTCATAAACTACTTAACCGATTTTAATCAAATTTTGCACACCGTGTGCAGTTTAATCCAACTTGAAAGATAGATAGCTTACATCTCAATTTATAGTCGCAATATTATTTTATTGCAAATTATTTGTTTAATATTTCAAAGAATTAGTTACATAAGAATCTAACAGATGGCTGTGTAAGTTAATTAGTGCTAAATTGAGTATGTAAACCTTAGTCACAGCAACGCGTGGCCGAGTCTACTATTAGATTTATATACCTACTTAGGCTTACAGTTTCCAAGTAATCTTTACTTACAGAATATAATGCCTTAAAGATATTTTTCTTCGGGACATAATATTATCTTAGGTATATACGTATTTAAATCTTCTTGTAAGGCCCGAAGACAGGTTTTTACAAAAGGTGGACTTAATCTCTTGTTATGCTACAAGACATCATAAAAGCGAGAATTTGTGACAGGTGGCTAGAATTAAAAATAAATCCGTAATATAATACTATACTGATATACAATACTTAAATACACTCAAATATATACATACATATTATACTGAATAAACAATAACAAATATGACTACATTGTCTGAAGATGTGGAGCTGCCGACGAATGCTTGAAGTGTGGACTGAATACAGAACAAAAGAGTCCATCCTTCGAGAACTCAGTAACAAACAGCGTCTGTCTTCCGTAGTCCAAGCATTCTCACTTTCTTCGGACACATGTCTGGGTGAGAAAATGGCTACGTGGAACCACTTGTAGTCCAGCGGAATGTGAAAGGCAGCAGACCACGGAGCAGATCACTGATGTGCTGCACCGAACAATTGAAGGCTGCCCTTAACGGCCCTCTCTATGAGTGTAACAGAGAGGCAGCCATTTGCTAGGATTGGTGACGTCATGAAGCGTGCCACGAACCCTTAAACAACGTCTTATGACCAGTATGCCAGGAGAGTAGAAGAAAGCAAAAGAAGACAGAACAAAAAAGACACAAGAAAGAACAAAGGAGAAGATTATACGAAAGGATACTGATACACTACTAAAAGAATATGTCATTGATATTATGCAATTTGTGACTTAGTACCTAAAGGTTGTATTAGATAACTTAATTACATCGCACATCCATGTTTGTATTGCTGATTGTATAATGCCTAAAATATTTGCTTCGTGATGTTCACACATGATTTATAGCTTCAACAGGTTCTGATAGGTAGCGCCAACGAGTAATTTATAGACAAACCATTCATACTAGAAATATTTTCACGTGATAAACCAGTAGATTAATTTGGCTAACCGTTAACAAAATAAAAATTTGTATGAGAGAATACATAATTTAACAACATTGTTATTACAAACATAGCATTGGCTTGCTAAGAAGGATTTAATGTTAAAAGGTATACTAAGAATAATATAAGTAAGATTTACTATAAATTTTTGTAGATGTTACCTTGCAACAAAATATTTTCTATCAGATCGAATTGTTTATATAACCGCCAGCTTTTACCCACGACTACGCTCGCCTTAAATAAATAACAAAGACCTTTACATTTCTTTTATTTTTTTAATAAAAAGTATCCTGCATATGTCCTTTTTATTACCTCTAAGAAAATGTAGTCTTATAATAATCGGTTGAATAATTTTGGCGTGAAAGTGTAACAAACAAACTTACATTCACATTTAAAATAATAAGGAATCATTCTTGAATCCACTTAAACTTACAGAAAAAATCATCTAAATCAATCCATCGTTTAATTTAAAATGAATTCAGTGATATACAGAAGAATTATATAAATAAAGGAATCAGACTTCATCATTTCAATAAGTAAAAATAAAATTATAAGAGAAAGTTTGTATAGCGGAGAAAACCGGTTTGATTTTGGAAACGCTGTCGTGTCGAACGTCAAAGGCAGAGAAAAAAGGTCTAACGATAGCACTAGATCTTCGGGAACATGGTTCTTGAACAAAACAGTGGAAATTGAAAGAAGTGTTTTATAGATAGCTAGTCCTTCATGAGTCGTTATCCTCATTACTGAGGGTCGTGACCTCTTCCATGGATCACTGTATTTAGGATAATTGATCTCCAGGCCTTTCGATCTGTTGCGACTTTTAGCATATTGTGGATGCGGATGGATAGCGATTTGGTGATAGACAGCTAGTACAAGGTGGATATGAGTCAATTAGTTGTAAATTAATTTCAGTATATTAGCGTGTGTATGCAGCCATGTCTATGTTTAACCCTGTGTTATAGCCATTACCGACCTTTAATGATATGTATTTGTATCAGAAAGATTATAAGGAATAAAATAAAAACGTAGGTTAGGACACTTAGGTTAGGTTACATTACTATCTCTTCTTTCTTAAATGGTAACCCAACAGTGAAACCTTTGGTGTCGGTGATGTACATGGGTGACGGTGATGTCTCGTTAGCTAATTTGTTGATATAAAAAAAACTGATCAGTATTTTTTTATGTATTTAATTGGCAAACGAGCATACTGATGGTAAGTGGTCACCATCGCCCATGGACATTCGCAACACCAAAGGCATCACCACTGCCGGCCGAGAAGAAAGCGATAAACCCGCTTCTTGGAGGACCCCATATCGTAGAAGTGTGGAAATATCTCTTTTGTGTATATACTATTATGTGTGTTTGTGTATATGTTATTACCTTTTTTAATAATATCAGTAAGGTAACGAAGCAAATATAAAAAACTTTGACAGCTAGGTTCTTGAAGAAAACGTTGAGAAAGTTTTTCAACAAACGATCGCTATCAGACTATACCGAAGGGTCGAGGGATAAATTCTGAAAGTTGCTTATTATGTTTTTCTTTTCGGCTAGAAACTCCGCTTCGGAGTTTAAGATGAGCTGTAAATTGAAATATCAAGTCAAGTTTGATATTATCTTGTTTGTAGCAGCCTTTATCTTTAAACAAGAAATAAATACTTATACGAGTACCGATTATATTAATAACGTTTTATTACGTAAATTACTCTTTGAATATCTACCATTTTCTAAATAAATTTGGTACATATTTGTGATCAACACATAAATTTTAGCTTCAGTCGTGTGTGTGTGTTTTTACTATTTACTTGGATTTGATATTAACTCATTAAACTAGCAACTGTTGCGCTTGTGTGAATTTTAAAATTTCCCTACAAAAACTCAGAAGTGAAAATGTATTTCTTATAGGCAAAAATTACCTTAAAAAGCATTGATTTTCTCCCAAATAGTCGGACGGATTTTTATGATTTTTTGTGTGCTTTTAAGGGGATTCGAGAATGTTTTGCATTCATGATTCGATTCGGGAACATTTTTGTATTGCTGGATAATATCTGCCGCATTCACTAGTTATATGTATATATCTAGCTGTACTCGGCATCAATGCTCTATCTCCTTCCATTTCCAAGTCCGTAAAGAGCAAACAAACAAACGAAGAAACATTTTTACATATACGTATATAAAGATATTTGTGCACGACTCAAATGTAATTATATACCTAATTTAAATAAAATATTTATCAAAAAGCAGTGGCGAACATAGTATTGAACTGCTCTATGCTCGAAATTTAAATATAGAAGAAAAAGAAAATGTTTGGAAAATAAATGACGATTCAATACTAGCTTCTTGCCACTGCTTCAGGACACCGAAAAAATAGCGTTTTAATTTATAAAGAGAGCACTAATAGAAGGAATCGCTTTGGACAGAGTAGCAGGTGGCCACATCAGAATAATTCGTAACAATATCAAATTCTAGTCGCTAGTCATCTAATACTGGAAGCCATACATTTTATGTACATTTTATGTCCATGTTTTATTAACACTTCACGCCCTCCATCAACGGCCTGATTTGCGTCGCGTGCGGCGGTAATGAAAACGTTTAAATCAAAATTATGTTCCTTTGTGCCCCGACAATTTAATGAAATTTATACTGTGCCCGCAACTTTACATCGTCGACATTAAATCTACCATCAAACAACATTCACTTAATTGGTGTAAGCGTAAGGAAATACAAATTGCACGTTAATGATCGTAATAAAACACGCAACTTAAGTAATGCAATTTCCTTTGGTTTAATTATAAATATCAGTTAATAGTTTTGTGGTAGTGTGAGAAATTTAATGATTTGAACGTCGGATAAAGAATTGAAATCTTCTGCGCATTTTCTTTCAAAATAGTAACAGAAAAATAATTTCTCATTTCTCTTATCCTGAGGATAAAACTTGAACATACATACTTTATAGTGTCGTTAAAGATATATTATAATGAAATCTATAAGTCATTACTAAGTCAGCATATCTAACTTTGACTGCTGGCCCTAGGACTCAAAGAGAAGAAGAAAAAACGACTATCGTAAATTTGAACCAAAATCGTAGGAGAAATTATGTTGCTTATTTAAAACCTGATAACTTTTAAGTGCTTAAATGTTCCTAAGTACGCCGTTATACTCGATAATTCTTTATTGACATGCAAATCTTTTAATGGTACAATTCTCACATAACTATGATTTCGTAACCTTTGAAATCCCAATCTCATTTTTATAAAATCTCGATAAAGTAGTCTTTAGACTACGATAATAATATTATATGGTTTTGACATTCCATTTAGATCCTTCCATTTCAAGTAATTTTGTCCTGTAAATAAATATTAATGACAGGGAAACGATTGTTATTTTCTGCCCTACTTTCTTCAAATAGGCCTTATTTATATGCTGTCACAAACCGTCTTTTGGCATAAAACCTATGGATCTGGTATTTTTTTTAATAAGCCGTAGGTTTCGGGAATTTTTACATAATATCTAAATTTAAACAAACACCAATTAGACTGAAAATGGCAAGGTTCAGCAGGCAAGAACAAAATCCTTCAGTTTGGCGTGATGTACCACTACTTTATTGCTTCTCTCGATACGCCTTTTACATTCGGGAAAGTCTTACTCAGCATGACCTACACGATTAATATGTTATTGTGCGTTAGCTGACTCGAAGATTTTTTTGTTAGATTTTATTATAACCAATACATACTTTTTATATTGTTAATGCACTACACCTAATGCTGGCTGTGGTCTTCTAACAGTAAAAAAAACTCGTTTCACGTTCTAAGGTCAGATGTTACCATTGTGTCAAGTGTATTTGTATTTTTGTTGATAACCCTAAATAAATAAATCTATACTAATAATATAAAGCTGAAGAATTTGAGGGTTTGAACGCGCTAATCTCAACAACTAATGGTTCGAATTGAAAAATCTTTTTGTGGTTCATAGTAAAGTTACCGAGGAAGGCCCTAGGCTATATAACATAACGCTATAGCTAATATGAGCTGAGCATTGATGAGAATTGTTACAAGAACAGGACAAATATTTCAAGGTGATACAAAGTTCGCCGGGTCTACTAGTTATGTTATAAAAACTTGATTAAATGGTAAACATTATCATTCGAGCTACTCCATTGCCTTCGTATTTCTCTTTTGATGTTTTGTAATATCAAAACTTTATAGTAATTTTATAAAATGATACGTAAAATACCTCTGTTGGAAGATTGCCATGAATCCAATTTCATCACGCCGTCCACAAAGTGTTTATCCTTGTTCTCGTGGTATTTTATATTTATTTCTCGTTCAGAATTGAGAAAAAATAATCAGACAAAAGTACGCACTCGCATCAAGAGTTTATTTACCGTATATAATATATGCAACTTTGTCTGACAAAGCAGATCATTTTAAATATCTATAGAAAAATGTATTTTTGTATCCAATGGCCCGTTTGAGTGGACGTGATAAACTTAGTAATGAAGTAAGTGTTGCGGGTTCCGAAAACAAAAGACGTGGGAGGTCTAAATGTATGATGTAAACAGGAAAATGATAAAAAAATGAACAAGAACATTTATTTTGTGTTGATAAAGCAATAAAATAACTCATCGTAATATGAGTTAGCCGGTAAATCGAATTTCAGACCAAACTAGTTCATGAAAGGCAAAACAGGTTTATCCTACGCAAATCGGGTTATACTAATTTAGATTAGAAAGGATTATTTGTCTAAATTACGGTAATAATATGTTTATTTTGTCGCAATGATTTACTTAATACTGTTTATACTACAAAATATTTTAGTCTAGTCTTTAGGCCAAGTATGTCCGATTTGGCATACAAAACCTATTTCAGATCAAACTAGTTCGTGAAAGGCAAAACAGATTTACTATTTGCATGTCAGGATATACTACTTTATCTTCTAAGTTCTACTTCACTAAATTATTGTAATATGTTTATTTTGTCTCAACGACACTATTTACTACAAAATATTTTAGTGTAAAGTATTTAGGCCAAACTAGATTTTCCTAGACTAAACTAGTATGTCCGGTTTGATATAATATAAACTATATATTGTCCGATAGCATACAATTACGTCCAATAATAATAAATAATAATTATTATTAGACTGATCATGCTGACTTTGTTACGTTAAAATATTCTAATCAAAAAAGCGAACAGTTGAATAAATGGGGAAATGCTTCGTCTTAAAATATAATACATTTATCATTCTTTCAAAAAAGAAATGTAATACAAAAAGTATAACATTTTATTATCCAATACAATATAATTTTCCCCTTGTCTTATCCGATGTATTAATACTATTTCATTCTACTTTACGACATCGTAAAATAAATATTTGTTCAAATAAAAATGTCATCAAAATAAATTTCCTACTGAGTTTTTATGCATCTGATCATCTTTCGCACCAACATCGTCTTTGTAAAGGCCAGCTTTGTAATACAGCCCTTATTGCGAAGGAATTGTTTTTTCGTCTATCTTGGAGATATTTTGTAATGGTCTAGTATACCCAGTGTAAATTTATTCATGTGAAAATGTCCTTTAGGTATCGTTATGAAGTTAGTAATATTCAAATTTAAATTGCAAGGCACGGTGAAATTATGGGATTTTTATTGCTTTATCATTCGCAAATATACAAATTTTAATTCAGTATATAATTTTTTTTAACAATTCTGTAGCTCAGTTGAAAGTACTCTGTTACCGCATGATAAGACTTGGATTCGATCTCTGACTGAGGCAGTTATTTATGTAACAAATTAACGTTACTTCTCGTGTCACGGACATTTCTGTGAAATGTCACTAGTGGAAATATAATTAAAATTATTTTATTTTTTTAAATACTAGTGTTACTTGCGGCTTCGCTCACGTTGTGAATCCCTTAAATAAAACAAAGGTCATTACATTTTTTTTAATATATATTATTTCACACAATGTATCCAATGTCCTTTTTAAAACGCGGATCGGATGGGAATTTTTACCCTGAAGCATAACAAATACATTGACATTCACTTATAATAATAAAGATTCAAGGCGGAGTATGATTTTAAATACAAAAAAGTTTCGTTACTAAATTTCATTTCTTAGCAAAAATAAATACCAGGAAATATTTAACTTCCTTATTTTCTTTGAAAAATCTGACGAAAAACTAAAGATGACATTAAAAATAAAACAGTAGTGTAAGTATCCAGTGTAACGTAACATGAGCCCATTTATCTAGCTCAAGAAGAAAATATAAATACTTTTAATAAATAGAAAGCAGCTGCGCTGGCTTAAAGAACTATTCCGCAGCGGTCGCCGCAATGAGATTGAACTATTAATACTTATAGGAAAACATTAAATAAGTTTTATTTGAGTGCATCATACTAAGATAAAAGTTAAAAAAACTTTGATGAAGAAAATATCCAATATACCTATTTTTTATGTCATCTTATATCTTATCTTATACTAATATATAAAGCTGAAGAGTTTGTTTGTTTGTTTGATAGTTTGAACGGGCTAATCTCAGAAACTACTGGACCGATTAGAAAAATTCTTTTAGTGTAAGATAGTCTATTTACAGAGGAAGGCTATAGGCTATAGAACATCACGCTAAGATGAATAGGAGAGGAGCAGCGATAAATAATATTGCGAAAACGGC
>DWJN01006204.1:0-10853 GCA_018248895.1 Carystus phorcus
TCTATTGTCAAACGTCAATTGGGTTGCAGAAAGCATGATTATTCAGAAATTATTCGCTAATCAACGTTTCAAAAACTTGAATCGACTTCATAGAACTTTCACGATAATATGCGTGTTGTATGAAAAATTTTTGACAAGCCTTTCAGAAACTGGCGGTGTATAGCACTGTGACTAAAGCACATCCACTCTTGTTAGGTCATGTTTCAGACCAAAGGTCAACGACTACGAGTGCTTTGTAATTTCGCGCAGGCTCGTCCAAATAATTAGTAGCTATCCACTTACTATGTACGTGAGGGTATTATTACAGTGTAACAAGTTGAGCTTTTAATAGTTCAATTTGCTATTACACTTGAACCTTACACCTTACTCGTAGTTTGCAGCTGAGTAGTAACTTGATCCGTTTTTAGAACTGGATTTTTTTCGTCTGGAGTTAAGGTTTTTTTGAAGTTATACTTATTTTGGTGCGATTGGTTGAGACTAAAATTGAAAATTGTTATTTTTACATCTATACTTATATAAAAAAATTAAGAATTCCTTTGTTTGAAGTTAAAGTTTTCGAGCTTCGGAAAGGCTAGTGATAGTAGGTATATGTGTATTATTTTAATTAATAGTTTAAAAGATGTGCTGATGAGTTTCTTTAGCCGTTTCTTCTCCTCGATATAAAATCACCTTTCCGAAACGGTGGTAGACTAATAATTACGTGCATAAGTGTATTGAATTATACCTACATGAATAAATGACTTTGAATTTGAATTTGAACGCGCTAAAAAATCGAAAAATGATCGAAGCTTCAAAAATATTTGTGTTGGATAGCCAATTTACTGAGGAAGGATATAGGCTATATGACACTACAACCAATAGGAGCTGAGCGTTGATGACAAATGTTACAGAAGGACAAAGTTTTCAAGCTGATATGAAGTTTGCCGGTTCTACTAGTTTCATAGAAAAAGTAGGTGATGTGAATTTTTTTTTTTTTTTATCTTCATAATTATTATGTAAAATCTTTAACTGTTTTTAAATATTCCAGTTTAATTTTGTTTTAACTATAATTTTTTAGTTTATTTTTAACTTACGACCCGTCCCGGCTTCGCACGGGTGCAATAGAATTCAACGTCAATACAACGCCCTATCTAGAGAACCTGCCTTAGATATATTTAGCAATAACATTCGTAAATTTAAGAAATTGTTAAACAAAATACTATAGTTAATATTAAGCAGTGCCTATACAATCCATACAATCCCTATATAATTAATTTAAACATAAATTACCCACTAAGATAATTAAATATAATTTTACTTAAAATATTTAGTTTTTAAAATAAAAGATTTAGTTTTATATAATTTTGTAACATAATTTGTAATAAGCTCGACCGCAATGCATGCCGTGGCAGCCTATAATTAAGACTACATTAAGTTTTAAATTGTAAGATTTCATTTATTTAGCTTTAAAAACAATGTATTGTCTTGTTGGTTGCCCTAATAAAATAAAATAAAATAAAATGTTTAAGAACTTTAAATATTTAAGTTTAAAATTGTGTTCTTCTATTATTTCTTCCACAAATACATAAGCTATGCTTTCTGTACAATTAGTGTCTAATGGCGTAAATTTACTAGGATGGTAAAAGTAATTTAAAAAATCATGTACCACGTAATAACCATTGAAAACTATGTCAGTTTCATAAGTACGGAAGCAATCATGTCATCACTACACAAATGACATGAGCGTAAAAAATTTAAATTTACTTAAAACTGTAACGTTACAGAGGAATTATTCACAAAATCCATTTACCACTACCTATCCCGGTCACTTCGCTCAAAAACTTTTGTAAAGCGTACCCTACCGCTTTAACTTTCCACCGCATTAAAACCTTTGAAAACTTGAACAGAAACAAAAGCCTTTATTTCAAATAGAACTAAATTAAGAGCTGCCGACCTCTCCGCCCTGGAAACCTTGTTCTTTTGACTCCCATTCATAACGTGTGGCTATACGTTATTAAATAGAAACTGCACTAAAACACTTTTTTCGCCGTTTTGTGAGACTGACACTGCTTTATTATTAAAGATTCTGGTTTGAATAGTAGTTTTTCTTACAAATCATAAGGAGTTTCTCCGAAAGTGGAGTATTATCCTGCGAGTTTGTTTAGTTTTTATATAAAACTAGCGACCCGTCTCGGCTTTACACGGGTGCAATGCTGATACTAAATACACTACAGAAAAACTGTGAACGTATTATACATATAAACCTTCCTCTTCAATCACTCTCTCTATTAAAAAAACCGCATTAAAATCCGTTGCGTAGTTTTAAAGATTTAAGCATATATAGGGACAGAGAAAGCGACTTTGTTTTATACTATGTAGTGATTTGCGTGGCTGGGGATTATCTACATCAGGTAACTCACGTGGCGATGGTAAGCAGATTGAATGATCAAGAGCTGACTAGGATTCACGTGTTTTATATGGGTCTGAATTTATATTTAGCTACTAAAAAGTTTAGATTTGTCAGAATGAAGAACAAGAGTGGTAATGACACAAAAGTAAATACTTGCAATTCTTTACTAATAAATTAGAGGCTAATTTGAACACAAATGTCAGTTCACTATCTAAATCCAATTCCGTTACTCATTTTTC
This sequence comes from Carystus phorcus, assembly GCA_018248895.1. NCBI lineage: Eukaryota > Metazoa > Arthropoda > Insecta > Lepidoptera > Hesperiidae > Carystus > Carystus phorcus. Next base: position 2,629 of record DWJN01006204.1, read on the forward strand.
CGATTCGTACATATCAAGATGTTTGTTTTTAACATCAATTGAAACAGTCTACAGAAGAAAAAATGCGATGTTAGCAATAATCATCGAACATATTGATAGCTATGATATGCTTCGTGTACCTCTTACACTTCTTTCTCTCATCTATGGCACGATTGAAATTAGGAGATAAAATGTCTCGCATGACAAAAGTCAAGTATATGGCACGTAAATAGCTATAAACTAACACACACGGACAAGAGAAACCACTGCAGCTCTGCAATTGGCAGTTTCGTAAACATACAATTTAGTGTTCATCTCACCGTGAAAATAAGTATGCACTGAGTCCATGTTTATTAGTACTTTACGACAAATTAGAGACTGAAGATTTTCTCGCTACAAACGTAATTGCAAATGTGTTAATTTGGTTCTAGTGATAATATTGTCTGAACAAATAATATTTTTCAGTTACTTAAAGAATATTTTAAAGCGTACCATATGTTATCGGAGAATACAATATGGACTATGGTAGCTCTAGGAGAAGACGAGGTAATGAACAGTATTTACCGTCATGATATATCCTACAAATATTCCTCTAGCGAGAGACGTGGGGATTACGAGAGGTCAAGGAGAGGATCTTTGTGAATTATGATTATAGGGCTTTGAACTTAACTGGTAGATCGATGTGTTTGAGGTTTAAGTGTCGGCATATTCTATCTTTCTGTTAAATAATAGAGAACAGAAATTTCTCGGTATCCATCAAAGGCCTCAGCTCTAATTTGAAAATGCTATGGTCAGATTTGAAAAGAACTTTTAGAATTTACGAAAGTAGAGGTGTGCCGAATTTCTAAAACACTGCAAGCATTTTGAAGTTTGAGCTGCCGTCAGATTTAACGTGAAAAGCGGTGATATTATTCCTTTGAGGTTATTCAGAAAGTGTGAGGCTCGCTATGCAGAGCTGTCTCTTTAATATTCATCATCATTTAGTGAGTCAAACAGCCTTCAGTTTTTAGCTTTGTTATGGAAGAATTTAAGCTTAAATTGTAAATTTTTTGCTTCGTATTTGTTCAATGTTGGCCCGTATTGGGATGTGAATATTTGGTCGCAATTAAGGTTGATGAATCATTTGCCATGTTATTAAGACGGGGATAAGTCTAAAGCTTGTAGTAATTTCATTTTATTGATGCTGTTGAATGTCAAAGTGTGTTAATTAATCACGCCTGACTTCCAATGCTCCACACCCGATGCCCGATGCCCGACGCTAGACATTTCAAGTTCAATGTTTGATTACCTACCTTATTGCTATGAAATATAGGTAAAAATAGAACTTATAACCTTTAAACATACCTGCATATAATATTAGCACAAAACACAAGCAGGTCTTATTATTTGCCTAACTATCCGTGAAATTTTGACCAAAAACAAAGACTTAGATTTTAATACAGTTTTTTCTGTCTTGAAAAGAACCAGAATTACTTAGCTCTAATACGATTTACAAAAAAAGTAACTAAATTTTTGTGGACCGTGAAGTCCAAATAATAAAATGATTCGTGGTTACACTATGTTTACCCATTTTAAAGATTTTAAGTTTTTAAGTAACACCTATTTTGTCTGCGGTTGAATGAAATATTCGGGTATTACCTAATTAACAGTCTGGCGAAGATTAGTAAACTTTTTGCTTGTCTTCTATAATTTCCTTATTGATACAATTAAGGCTCTTAACATTTATTCACTAGACGAAATGGACTAAGTTTTTCTTACATTGTTATGCATTTCCGTCAACACTTGGTTCAGATTGATCTAGGACATAGGTCGTTTAGGCAAATTTAAATACAACGATACAATCAATAGCATATCTACACTAATATTATAAAGAAGAAAACTTTATTTGTATGTTTGTTTGTAATGAATAGTCTCAAAAACTATTTAACCGATTTTAAAATTTCTTTCTCCATTCGAAAACTGCATTATCCACCAGTAACATAGGCTATATTTTATTTTGGAAGGAAATAGGATTCCGTAAAATATTTGGGTGTAAAAAATCATAATTTATATGGCAAAACAACGTATGCGGGCTCACCTAGTGTAAGACAAAGCTAGTAGAATTTTCAAGTAAATAAACATAATGCGTCGTCTGGTCGCGTCGATCCTATACGATCGACAGAATTTAACAACTGCGGCTACGATCGGAACCTAGATGGGAGACTGCTAGTTGCAAAGATTTATTGAGCGTTTCCGTGCTTCGGAAGGTAAGTTAAGCCGTAACCGTTAAGCCATATTGGAGACTTTCGCGTGGCATAATAACTTCGTAACAACCCAAATGGGTTGGCCAGTGACCCCTCCGCCAATCCGCATTGAAGCGGCATAGTGGAGTATGCTCCAGACCTCGTATGTCAATGTGGCGAAACCCGTGCTCTGTAGTGGGCCATTAATGGTACTGTGCTGAAGAGTTACTTGTTGGCGGTCATTGCTATCTTAAGTCATCAGTTACATGATATCTAACTATCACCGAGCTATGAGCGTTCACAAGCCGGAGATACATTGAAATGCAAACAAGCTATTTAAACACAGACTACAATTTCATCATCAGACCACGTGTATTTCTGTCATTCATTCAGTTTATAATACAATAAATCACAAAACTTTCCACATGCTTGTATAATCGCCTTTATTTTCATTCCTATGCAAACGTGAAGTTATTGTACTGAAAGGTTACGTACATTATTGTTAGCTAACGTCTAGGTCAGTACACGTGCAGTCTGGCGACGCTAGCAACCAATATCTGCTTACTTAATGCAATTAAATATCCTATTGTTATGTGGCTGTTATAATATTAATGTACTATGAAACTTTACTGACGGCTATTAGAATTTGCATCGCTTACTGCGACGTGAGTCAACACTTGTTCTATACTTTTTAAACATTTTTTATGCCTTAAGCAGGCAAACGAGCAGACGGTTCACCTGATGGCGAGTAACCACCGTCCCCCATGCACATTAGCAACACCAGGGATGTTAACGCGTTGCCAAGAAAGAAGCCATGGACCCGCTTCTTGAAGGATCCCATGTCATAGCACTGCGGGAACACTGATGCAAGAAGTATACGTATTCTTACTATAGTGGATGCAGTATACGTTAGCTTGCAAGACCTGTAAGCCTGTAACATGTACTATACTGGAATAAATTGCCCGCGTCAGTGTTCCTGTTGGATTATATTGTAAGGTGTCAAGACAAAAGTGGAATACACTTTACCGCTAAGTAAGGCTACATCTCTGTCTATCATCAGATAGGGTAGAAGTCAAGCGTTAACTTATAATAAGTAAAAATATTCTAATCGTCTTCTTATATTTAATGTGCATAGAAAGTAGATTCCTGTACAAAACATTTGAAACCATTCTTCAATCCCCTTAAAAATTTTGAAGTAAATTTGTCCAACCGTTTAGGTGAAGTTCGGTGACATAAATAGTAACAGCATAATTACTCATACTCGAGTTGTCAACTACAAATTCGTACTAAGACGGCATGATGCAGCAAAATGGGGACGGACGTCATAACAACACGCCATGACACAAACAAATCCGTGTCACTTGTTTAGCGAAGTTTACTTTTGATTATACGGTAGACACGAAAAAATTATATTTTTCCAATATCTTCATTGAATCAGCATGAAATGGTGGAAATGTATTGTTTTTCCTGCATACATATAAACATATTGTTTAAGAAACGTCATTGGGATTACTGTGGTATAACATGCTCGAATTAATTTATAATATATAATGATTTTCTTACGTTCTAAGCATGTGTACGTGGATACAGACTGTCTGAATATGAGTGAATACCGCTTTACATAGATATTCGTAATACCGGAGACGTAGGTAACCAAAAAGTTGCTGTCCAAAAAGGAAGCAGTAAGCTTTTTATATTGATTAAAAAACAAAGAATAATTTATTGTTTCAGTATTTTATTAAGTAACAAAATAAGTGGTATCTTTCCATTTAAGCTTAAACATAAGTAGTGTTTGTAAGTGTCCTCTACTCTGTGTGTTACTGATTTCGGATAACGTATGAATCCTTATAAAGCTAGTATATGAGATTTACGTTAAAGAGGTTTTGAGTTATAGAAGGGTCAAAAGTGGCACCAAGTAATTCGTGTAATATTACACTTGGCGCTGGTAGCCAGTTCCTTTGCTTGAACTTGGCTTGACACGCTGTCGCGTGTCTAGGTGCATACGTAAACAGCTGTATAAATATAAGAAGCTAAAGATACGAAGCTAAGATAGATCGGTTGAAGTCTATTAAAGTGCACTCATAGATCTGATTCTCGAGTACTGAGTGAATATGAATGCTACATTATAGGTATCCAATTGAATGAAATTATCTACTTCAGGAATTCAGGCCTTGACATGATGACTTCTCAATGAATATAAGAAGCACTTATAATGAAGTGTTCTTTATCCACGGAGGTTCTCAAGTCAATGTGTTGATAGTGCTTTTAGCGTCACAATAAGACATGAGTTACCACTGCAGGAAGTTACCAATACTATTCACCAACCACGAACCTCAATCTGTAACCCATAAATAAGATTTATTTAGGCTTTAGAAGTTGAATGGAATTTATAATAGAAGCGCTCATAGCCCGGCGGCTCGCGTCGATCCTACGCAATCGACAGAGTTAAGCAACTGCGCGGTCGGTACTTGGATGGGTGACCGCTAGTGGCAAGAATTTCTTTAGCCTATCCGTGCCTCGGAGGGCACGTTAAGTCGTCGGTCCCGGTTGTTTTAATAAATGAAAGTCGTCAAGCTATGTCGGAGAACTTTGGGCTTAAAAACTTCCGACACTTGGGTTGGCCACTAATACCTACTAATCCGTTACGAAGTAGCGAGGTGGAGTATGCTTTAAATTTAGACCTTCTCAGTGATGAGGAGTGACTTGTGCTTGGTAGTGGGTCATTAATGGTCTGAAGGCAGTTAAATCTTAATAAAAGTTATTCGGAGACCTTCCAATTGCGTTGCACCGAATATGGGATGCGATTACGCTATAAATAGAAATAGTGGGCGTGTGACTGTGAACATTGTGGAGGCTGGGGACAAATTCAATGTCGCATTTTGTTTCTAAATGTTCACGTAACTAACATTTTATACTGATGCATATGCCACTTAAATAACGTGCGTGGGCATCCACTAGTTTATTACCCGAAACAAAATGCAAAATAAAATATCTGGTTCAAATTTACTAAAAGCACTGAAAACTTTTATTGGCAAGATTGGATTTTAGGAATAAAAATATATTTAGATTGGGAGAAGTGTTTTTAAATAAAAAGCCAACGCTATACTCTCATAGCCCCAAATTAGGATATGTCGTGGTTGCCATGGATACATACAAAAACAGGTAACACATACACATCCAGACCGACAATAGGAATTTAAACTCAAATATTCAAATTTAGCCCCTTTGGGAATCGAAACCAGGATACTTTGAACAGCGTTCATTTTATACGATTGTGTAACATTTTCTGATAAGACTCATGACGAACAAATCTTACTCTAAGGGCACCGTTTTTTATTGGATTAACAGTCTAGTAAAAATATTCAATTAATAACATGATAGGATTCGTAAGGTTCATTAAAATCTTCCTTTGTAATTAATCTATGATAATAATGTTATTCCATTTGAATTGGAGGAAAATTGCAAGTGAATTCATCACACCATTTCCAGATGACTAAGTAGTCTCGGGCTAATTTACAGGTCTGACAGCAGCGTATTGTTATATTGTTAGCCTTTCAAGGGAAAAATGATGCAATTTGTTGTCAACTGTGTAGAACGTGTGCAGGCTACGATAACTATATTGAAACTTGTCCGTTGATATATCGATGCATTTTTATAAGAATCAAAGGCACTAACAGTTTCAGAATAGAAATTTAAACTCGTATGAAAATTTCTGTCTCTTTGGAAATCGAATGCAGAACCCTTTGAACGGCGATTCGGTATGGTGACGATCGCACCACACGGGTAGTCTAATTAAAGTCTTATGTATCTGTCTTATTAAAAATCCAGAAGCTAAGACCTTTAATAGTTGTAAGTACCTACGTAACGATGTTTGATACATATTATTATTATTATAATGCCTAAATAAAATGGTTTCGTCCTTTTTCAAATGTTCCCCGTTCACTGAAACCTAATCACTTAAAAACTTTCCATTTCAGTAAATAAAAACCTCGGTATTATTTTAAACAATCTTTAAATACAATTTGTTAATCTGCAGAATGTAAATAATGTATTGTGTACTCAGAATTGAGTATTATATAGACTTTTATATACATGGAATGTATAAAATTCCGCTGATAAACTTATTTCAATCGTTGAATAACCTTGGGGTCAGTGACCAGACCGTCAGTTCTATTCAAATGGGCGGAATACATTCACAGTAAATCCCATTATATTGCAGTTTTGTCATACATATTAATCGGAAAACTGTTATTGCACCGTTACATTGCGAATATCTGCGTAGGGTTTTATAATGCATTACTGAAGCGTGTGATTGACTCAATGTTTTTAGTTTATACTTTGGTTTTGATAGTATTCAACTTAGGTTACAACTTAGACTTTGATTCCTATTTAACATAATTAGATATTATCATATGAAAACGATTTTTATATAAATAGAAAAAGATCAAATCTAAAATTAGTATTCGATTCAGAGTATTATTAAAATTAACCTTTTACGTCGTGCATTCAGGTAAAGAACCTTGAATTATTAAAGGATAAACATTTCAAAATAAAAAAGAAATTTCCATTTATAGTTTAAAAACTTGTTTGTTGAATTGTTCTGAAGAGACCTTTTAAAACAAGTAGTTACGCAACTTGTGCGTTGGCGGACATAATAGACTGGTAGTACAGTTTTCAGCGAATAGCCCACAAATCCTGTCTATATTACGGAGTCATAAAACTAGCGGGAGATAAAGGTCATGAAATACCATAGGTCACGGTGCGTCCTTTGAATGAACTTTTCATCCGTTTGAAATTGACCTTCTAGTAGATGAATGGTTATCAGAAAACTCTATGGCTCGGATTTATATAAAGTTGGTTTTTATGAAACTAATGAAGCGCAAGGGTTTAGAAAAAATTTAATAAGAAGTAATATATTTACGTATGGAAACGAGCATTGTGCAATTTAATATGTATAAGAGATAGGTATTCGTTTATATTAAAAGATGGCATATTATTTTCAATGTTTGCAGATTTTCTAGAACAGCGTGCACTGCTGCTAACTGGTTTTTTCATTTGTCAGCTAATGCCACAAAAAGATATGTAAATTTGCGTACAATTAATTATTTGATGAGCGAATATGAAGGCGGATGCATTGTGCATTGAACTGCATAAGACCGGTTTTTATGTGCACGAGCTTGTCGTAAATATGTGCTAATGTTAATATTGCATAATGCACGACTCGTCATGTACATTGCACCTGTCAATCCTGCTTGGCGGGTGAAATATGATACCTCGTTTCTAGGCAATCGTAACAATTGCATAGACCTGTGTTGGCCGGAACACTATTCACAGACAGGTGAAATAAAATAAAGGATAATGTACAGAAATGTCACTTTGTTTATCTACTTATTTACTTACTACTTACTTGTGTATGTATATGTTGTTTTTGAATAGTTTTCTTTCTTTTGATATATGAAAATATATAATATATAGCTGTCTTAGCAGATGCTGTCTTGCAACATATAAAAACATTTAATTTCTATCAATTCGAATTGTAAATCAAAACCATTCTCAAACAAATCCATTTAAACATACAGAAAAAAAATTATCATACTTGGTGCAAACGTTTAAGAGAAGTTCAGAACACACGAACAGAAGAATTATAGTAGGTACCTATGTATATGTAAAGATTCGGTTGGAGTTTATAATTTATTTGGAACAATAAAAGGTTTAGACCTATATAGTCAATTCATAACAAGAATTGCTCATTGTCTGAAGGGATAATAATCGTAGCAAATCGACCGAGTTATGCAATTTTGGGCGCAGTCGGTACCGATGAGTACTTACTGTAATGTTAATTAATAAATTGATATTGTTAGACACTCGTCGCTATACTTTTTGTCTTATATGTTCAGGCTTCATAAAATCTTCAGGCAACCTCCAATTATCCATTTTGGCAACGGAGTGGACGATGGCTTTTCAATTACGAGAAGAAAAACGTAGGGTTTAAAATGAAATCGAATACCTACTCGATGCAGTAAT
>DWJN01006205.1:0-10852 GCA_018248895.1 Carystus phorcus
CGGTTTCTGAAAGGCTGATCAACGAAAAAATTAAGAAATTCACTGTCAAATCTATTGTCAAACGTCTATTGGATTGCAGAAAGCATGATTATTCAGAAGTTATTCGCTAATCAACGTTTCAGAAACTCGATTTGACTTCATAGAACTTTCACGTTAATATTGTGCGTGTTAGATGAACGAAATTTTAACAAGCCTTTCAGAAACTGGCGGTTAATGTAACAAATTGTATTGGCATAAGATGACTCAGTATACAGTTCAACACTAGCAATATTCTTTGTAATACTAGAGATATATATTAACTATTTTTCATAATGTTTTTGATAAAATAGGTACATAAAATCAGCCGGAATAATGCAAAGTTCAAAATAATGTGTAATTGATTATGCATTTCATATTTGTTTGATTTTAACAATTAAAAGAAATTTTGTATTAACATTATCTCTGCATACATATTATTTTTATATACCTAATTCTATTGTTCATCTGTCAATAACCTCCTAAATGGTTTCATGGGTGTTGATGGAATTTGCTTGTAAGTAGATTCAAGAATTTTAATGGAAAATATACTTATTATAAAAACCTCTTATAGCCATTATTTAAAGTGATGGCAAAATCACATTAGAATTATGGAACATAAATAATTTACAGGGAACAGTTGGATATAGTAACTTTGTTCTAAGTTTTTTTTTATCAATTATAAGTTATGCTTGACTACAGTCCCACCTGATCATAAGCAGTGATGTAGTCTTAGTAGAAGTGTAACTTAATAGAAGCCTATTCACTCTTGACTTGAAGACATTAAGTTATTTATTATCATTATTAATATAACTGCATAATAATAGCATTTAAATAAAGTGTATAAATTTTTTTGTTATATGTAAACAAATGAAAGTGTCCTTAATTTACTTTATTTTTCATAAACCATACAGAGAAATATAGTCATGTAATTATAGAAGTTTTCATTTCTTGTAAAATGTGTTCATGAATAGTATTCCTGTTTTCCCTTGTCACCTGAAATTAAAAAAAAACAAACAAAACAAAAAGTCTAATTTTAATGATTCATTATTTATGAGTATACATAATAAGCCCAATTTTTAACAATGACACTATAAAAATCATATGTCACTATAAAAGTATTTACAGATTATGAAAAAATGGATAGTTCAATTATTTTTTTTATCTTAAATACTTGAATAATATGGTTATATGGTAAAGTGCAATAACTAAATTATTTAACTATTTTCAATTGATATAATTTATAAGAAGTTTATTTAAGAATTAAATTAGTTTTATTACTTATTTCTACTTACAGTCCAAACCTTCCCTCTTGTATTGTTCCTTATAGATTCAATAAGTGAATCACTCTTTCTGATTGGTATTGTAGCCAGTATTATGTAATTAGAATTTGGACTAAATATCTCCTTTATTCTTCTTTTGAAGGGCTCACTAAAAAATTCCATTTTACCAATTTCATCAATGACTAGACATGTCTGCTGTTCTGCCTGAGAAATGATAGTTTGAGTATCTTTAAATTAGAAATTAAATATATAATTAAATCTCAATTTAAAATCTACCTTGTCTAAAGATGATAAAGCAATACTCTCAAATTCGGTTATTAAAACTGCATATTTGCCAACTTTATGCTTTGAAGGGCCACTAATTAGGCTTTGATCTCTTGCTAAGCGGCCTCGTTTACCATCTAATGTCACCACATCAAAGCCTTCTCGCACTCTGTTACTCCTAACCTCTTCCGTATAAAAACCAGCGGTTTTTATGCCGATATCGTTGACTAAAGTGGTCAATTTCTTTGTCAAGGTGGTTTTACCGACTCCTGTAATATAGACGATTGATAAACATACAATAAAGCTACAGCAAGTTATAAAAAAATACCAATGTATAAAATACCTAACCAGGTTCGCCGGTAATAATAAAATACTTCAACCTATTAGCCATTTTTTATATTTTTCTTTTCTACATATGCACTGAAGGAATTAAGAAATTATTTTGTTATTCATTTCACTTGCTGATCTATCTATCATACATGCAAAATCAAATTGTGGAATAGAATAGAAACAATAACAAAGGAATCTTGATGGTTGACACATGAGCTTGTCATTATCAATATGTAATTTCAATGATATGTGATAATCCACAGACTTCTATAGAAAATTAACTAAATTTCTAAAGAACACGAATTCAAAAAATATGGAATGGAGAAAAAAGGGAATCTAGGATATATATACTTCGAATTTCAATTCGTAACAGTAAACAAACTAAAGTCTAGTGTGAGTTATAATAACAGAACACTACACTCTATACTAGGTACCTACTTTGTGTATACTTCTACCGGAGGATAACCGACTGCAACAATCCTAAAGTTGGTTTACTTAATCTAGGAATCATTAGTCTTCAATTTATATTTTATTAGCAGACCCGGCCACGCGTTGCTGTAACTAAGGTTTACATACTTAATTTAGCCGACTAATAGTACTAATACTTAATTTAGTAACCTTACACCGCCATCTGTTAGAATCTTATGGAACTAATTCTTTGTAAAAATATTAAACAAATAATTTGCAATCAAATAATATTGCGGATATAAATAGAGATGTAAGCTATCCTATATTTCAAGTTATATCAAACTGAACACGGTGTGCAAAAGTTGATTAAAATCGGTTAAGTAGTTTTGGAGTCCATCGCGGACAAACACTGTATCATGATACGTAATTTATATAAATTAAGATAAGATACGATATGTCGTTTCTTTTTAAAACTTATAATAAACTTAAAGCAAGATTTATCTTTATTTTTAATGAAATTCACAGCATTTAGTTCTTTTTGCACTGCTTTCACAATTTAATTAAGTTGAAGTGCCTGAATTTTTTTTTCTGTATGCCGGCATTTATTTACGAGCAAGTTTTATGGCGCCATAGAACCCCAATACATTTTAAAATTCGTCGTTTATTATCTTTAAATATTATGTACCTTGTATATCGTGTTAATCTTGCACAATTTATTATTTAAATGTCAAAGTATTTTTTCGTGTTAATCTTGCACAATTTATTATCTAAATGTCAAATGATTTTTTCGAACTGGCAAATGTTAGGAATTTTTATCAATCAAATTCTTATCAAACAGCAGGTATCTGCATTCGTATCAAATATCAAAGTTCATACAATTAGTAGTTTTAAAGTTTGTCCTAAACTTGTTAGCCAGCACGCGGTGAAAAAAGTTCAACATAACTACGTTTACTGTAAAATGGCTTCAGTAAGCTCAATAACTCGTGTTTTATTGGGAAAGAATGTTTTTAACGCCGGCCGAGTCACGATATCCTCAAATACCGGTTTAGTAAAACTCTACAGCACAGGTTTGTATTATTAACAATTCATATATTTATCGATGTGTTCGTTCAGTCCATAAACATTGGTTAAGTTACTAAAAGAAACATTATAAGTTATAATTGAGATTACAACTAAAGCACGTAACTTCATTTTCATATTTCACTATGTCCACGCTCCAAAACCCCAATTTTTTATATAGATTACTTTTACTACATGTTAAATGTTGACAAATGGAGTTTCATTACTATCCACCGTAAGTATTTTCAGATATTTATTTTTGAACTTTTTACCAGACAGATTTATAAAAAGAATAAATAAATTAATGTGTTTTATAAATAACTAAGCACTTAATTAATAAAGATTTATACATAATTTGGTCCATAAAAAGTATTTTGTAATTATATTTGTGACAGAACATTTATTTTCATTTTGAATAATCTTATTGCTGCAAAGGTCAATTATCAGAGCAAATAATTATATTGCACACTAGGATTATCTGTCGTATGTGTCATAAAAAGATACAAAGATAAGGATAATCCCACCCAGACTGAGAACAGAGATTTAAACTCATCATTAAAATCTCAATGTTGCTGGGAATCAAACCCAGGACTCTTCCAATGGCAGTCTGTTGTAGTTACCATTGTGTCATGCGGGTCGTCACTATATTCATATGTGAGGAGAATACCACTGTACCCCTTAATGAACATACTGCATACATAAAGGCATGTAATATTCATATATGTATAAACATATGTTATAAGTCTCCATGTAAAAGAAGTACAAAAAATTAAATTTTATCTATGTGTGACAAATATAAAATAAATAAACCATTCAATATTGTTAAAATTATTAAGATCAAATTTCAACTGCACAGATAGTCCCCTGATAATATTTAAATATTGTCTGTCTCGTATTATTTCTGTATTAAACTTCAGTAGAAATTCAATTTTATACAAAAACCCAGATTCTTATTACATGAAGAATAAATTATTTTTTGTTACCTTAATTGGATATAATTAAGAAATTAATTATGAAACTACTCACAAAAACTTTATTAACTCTTTACTTTTGACCATTTTAAATACCGGTAATAGTGATAATTGCATTTTTTAATAAAAAAAATATATTGTTTTCTATTTATTATAAAGTTGACTACAATCCCACCTGATGGTAGGTGACTTTTATTATCACATTAAACTTTATCCTCTCATCAAATTGGTGTCACATAATGAAATATATTATCCTAATTTCATTAATGTGACACAAATTCCTTATCTACAGTAGCTGGTTACATAACCAACTGATATCAACCACTCTCACTAGCGTCATCCTTGACTTTTGTAAACACCTTATCTATTATCTTACAGCTTCAAATATCTTGTGTACAAAATAACTGTTGCTAATGGTTTTGATATAAAATTATCAACAGTTTTTATATTATGCACTGGTTATGGCAGTGTAGAATAGTTTGTTTTATGCCTTTATAATATATAATCTATATTGCTAGTATCATTTTAAGAACCAATAATTAAAGAGCTTTTTCACATTAAGTTCATTTTAAAAATGGATTACTGGATTATTGGGTATCACTTCCCTATCTTATATTTTTAAAGCCTCTACATTGATAAAATTGTACTTTGGACTTTAATAAATAAAACATTTTTCGAAAATATTTGGTGCCCATATGGCCTTTAAGGTGACCAGGCAACATTGATAGGAATTATTATAAATGATGTAGAAAATACCAAAATTATTAAACATTCCACCTTGTCCACTGCAGAGAGATTTCCAAAAATCATTTATGTTTGAAATGAATTACAACTTTAATGGTTCTGAATACATCTTATTTTTAGAAAACAAAAATAATTTTAAAAGTTATTTATAAAATATAAAGTTATTTCCTAAAAAAGATATCCTATCAAATTATTTATCTGTCCATTCCAGCTCCAGCATACGAGAACATCAAAATCGAGGTGGTGGGCGCAAAAAGGAATGTGGGTCTGATTCAGTTGAACCGGCCTAAGGCCCTTAATGCACTTTGCAATCCTCTATTTGTTGAACTTGGTAAAGCTGTGAGAGATTTTGACAAGGATGCCAGTATTGCTGCTATTATAATTACAGGTAATTATAGTAATAATAATTATAGCTCATCTGCTTGTTTGTTGGCTATTCACATAATAAAAGTAGATATTTATGATACAAAACGAATACCCACTTTCTTTAAACTTTGTATCATATAGCTGTATTAGAACAAAAGGCAGACTTAATGCCAACAGCAATATCTGCCAGTTACCCTATCCTACCAGATAAGTCTTGTTTATTCAGTGGCACATAAACATTCCATAAGATTATATGTATTGTTCTTAAAAATATGAAAGCAAATAAAATGCCTAGTGATTTCTGAAATTTATTTAGTTACTCAATAGTCAAACTATGCCATCACTTCAACCCCTACAGTGAGTGACCTTGGTAAAAAAGCTACAAGAAACTCTACTTTAATGGAATATAAGGGACTATCTCAGCGGCTAATAAATAGTATTGGTAACAATAAATCTTGTTACCCAAGGTTACTATGATTGGGATTATACAACATCTAGCGCAAACTAATGCTACTACCTCACTAAGAGAAGCACCAATACAAGCTCATTTGCAGGTACAGGTTGCTATATTGTGTGGATATAATTTTAAACAGTCATATATGTTATGTGAAAAAGGTAATGAAAAAGCATTCGCGGCTGGCGCGGACATCAAGGAGATGCAGAACAACACATACAGCTCCAACCAGAAGCAGGGCTTCCTGCAGGAGTGGGAAGATGTCTCCAACTGCGGCAAGCCCATCATTGCCGCTGTCAATGGATTTGCTGTGAGTGTCTTGATCATTTTCTAGTATCACAATGTGACCTCAATCTTATGTTACTAGATATGTGTAGGCTGTAGGGTTGATATGGTCCCAGATTTGCATTTTAAAGTTACAACAATAATAATGATTTTATTGCCTTATTGACACATGTAGGCAATATCTATAGGCGAGGTTAGTTTTTTATCAAACATGGACCTTGGTGGACACGTGTTTACAATATGATAAAAATGTAATGTATTTAAAATATACATGCTTTAACATTTCAAAAAGTTGACATTTGATACAAAAAAGAAATGCCATAGGCATTTATTTTAAATGTTAATACATGTACAAATATTTAAGAAAATTAACTTACCTAACCTAAACCGTACCTAATTCGTGAATTAAAAATTACTACATTTGTCAAGAAAACCAACTTTACTTTATCAGAGACTAGGTTTTGCCTACAAAAAAGTGTTTTTAAAAAACAAAATTTCCCTTTAAGCATTCCTCATAGAGGCTTTTCTTTGTAAGAGAACATCTTGGCTGCAGGCACATATTATTGAATGCTTATGCCGAGATATCAACCCATAACTTTCGATGTCATGAACTACCTGTCCGTATGACTGTACTATCAAACCGCACTATGTCACAAGCTAGTGGCGCCACCTACGCAAAGTACGGTAGCCGCCTTCAAATACTTCCCATTCGACGAAAATAAGCTACATCACCTTGGACAAAGTACCTTGTAACTGGGTCGAGATATCGGTGACAGAATAAAAAGAATACAGAGATCGCGAGAACCCGCTTTAGTTAAAATGTTACGTGTCCGATAAAAATAGTTTAAAATCGTACGTAACTTGGTAGTTGGGCGGTGGGTGCGAGCTGGCGATGCTGTGCGACATCATCTACGCCGGCGAGAAGGCCAAGTTCGGGCAGCCGGAGATCAACATCGGGACGATCCCCGGCGCGGGCGGCACCCAGCGCCTGCCGCGGTACGTCGGCAAGTCCAAGGCCATGGAGATTGTGCTCACGGGGAACTTCATCGACGCACACGAAGCGGAGAAGATGGGTAATGTTATAACGCTCCTTTATTATTATTATGAGCGCATTACTGCTCACATTTTAGAACGCTAGTGAAATAATGTTTAACACGGGACTTTTTAGATATCTTTTTTTATTCCTTAAATGATTTAAATAAAAAAGTACAAACCACAGTGTCCACTTACTGTTGTAATCTGCCGAGTCCACTAGAATATAATGTATAAAGATCACAGCATCTATATTTTATTATGAGGAAGATAACATACTTTTCTTTATTTTTACATAAATGTCGGCTCCCACCAAGAAATCGAACCCAAGACCTCTTAAGAGACCACAAACAGTACTACAGATACTTATTAAACAGAAAATTTATTTACAGTTCAGGAAAAATTACATGTTATGGTCCTGACGGCATTCTATGGCTCAGTGACTCGTCAACTCGCCTGATGGTATGTGGAGAGGAAGCCAAAGATGGTGGACTTAGTAAAAGACTATTTACTCTCCTCTTTTCTTATTCACTTTCTACTTTTATGTTAAACACCTATTTTAAGATTGCATAGATGCAATGCAATACTTGGGAGACCAAGGGAGCGTTATACTCTGTGTTATTTCACCAGGACTCGTCAGCCGGGTGTTCCCGGTGGAGAAACTTCTAGAAGAGACCATCAAACTAGCGGAGAGGATCGGCACACACTCGCCACTCATCGTCAAGATGGCGAAACAAGCGGTGAACCAGGCTTATGAGACAACGCTCAAGTCCGGACTGCAGTATGAGAAGTCCATCTTCTATGGAACCTTCGCTACGGTGAGTCGAATTTATATAGGATGAAACAATACAGGACCAAAGCATTTTCTCCTATTTGTTAACACACTTTTTTTGTGTCTGCTTTCGACGACTTTAGTGGTCCTAATAATTTAAAATAAATATTTTTCAGTACAATGCTACTTATACAATTAGGAACTTGTTTCGCAGTTGCAAATTTAATGGAACCGCTTCGGCATTTAGTTGTGTATTTCCATGCCTCTGTTAATATTGCTATTTGTTAAAATTTGACAAACAGAAAAAAAAAAAAAAAAAAAAACAAATATTTAAAAAAGCTTTTTAAGAGCCCTATTACTTTAATAAATACCGGTATAGGTTCTTAAATATCTTTTAAGTATAGTAGGAGTTTAGTATAATTAGTATATATACAGGAGTTAAGTAGTCACTTAACTTTATTTTATGGAAATGCAAAAATCTCAATTATTAATTTTATATTTTTTTTACAGGAGGACCGCAAAGAAGGCATGACGGCATTTATTGAGAAGAGACCCCCCAACTTCAAGAATGAATAAACTCCGAGAATGTCGGTCTATATCCTGTTGAACATGTAGTTATATGAATAAGAAAAGGTGCTTTTATATTGTTTTGAACACTATTATTATAAATCCGTTATACAATTATTATATATTATATATTTTTAATAGTTTTTTTCATTTAATATACCTATCCCAAAGAAAATTTTATATTAAAAATAAAATGAATAAATTTAAAATATATGGGTTCGCTGATATAGTTACTGGTAAAATTATATTTACAGATACCTTTTTACTTGCACGACTATCGTTAATAATAAATATACTGTTAGGAATTATATTGAAATTAATAAAATTTGTTAATTGTTGTTTATCATCAACAAAAATACATAAATTGAAATAGTAAGTATGGAGTCTTAGTTATTCTTATTTCCCATAAGTAATATGTGTGTTACCTAAACTATATCCGGTCAACTTACTCTGTGGCAATGTCAATTGTCAATAAAATCTAAATTATTTTCACAGTTCAACTCCAAAATGTCATTTTCTTGAGTCATCTCTCAGTCTGATAGCTATACTGTCAAATTCATAGTTTTAATTAATTTCTTTCTATCATTTTCCTGTCATCAAATAAAAACAAGTGGTTTTAATCACATCTTAAAACATTGTTTTACAATAAGCCTTTGAGAATAGAAGTTTGATTTTAAGTCAACGTTTACTGCGCAGTGTTTATTAACTCTAATTTCTAAGTAATAACACTTATCTAATGAAAATAAGAAAATATATAAAAATATCATAATATTTAACGTTTCAAATATATGCATCACAGTAATGCCTGGCAAGTTGGTCTATATGAAGTGAGAATTGTAAATAAATAATATTTCTTTTCTGGATGTAAAGTTTCAAATAGTTCCCATGTTTTGGGATCTTGTGAACCGGAATAGGCATATTATGCAAGAGTTTGAGGACACTGCCATACACAAGACTAGCGTGTCTGTATTCGTGGCTTTGTTTTACCTGGAAATGTTATATATTCTCATCATGACCCTCTCCATCCTGAATCGGCTTAACCAGACCAATTCATAGATTGGCCCGTTGGTAAGTATCCTAGATACACTCTAATTTTGATAACACTTGCCACTGTTTGAAATTTATACTCTTTTACTTCAACTATCACAATTATCAACTAGTAACATTATTAAATTTATAAATACTTTATTCACATACATCAGGCATGAAAGAAATCATAATTAATGATTAGTAAATGTTTTAGCACAGTGTGAACTTAAACTATATAGTTTCAAATGAAATACTACATTTAAAATAAAAAATACTTAAGAGAAACCAAGTAAATATTATATATTTTTAAAGATTTTTGGTAACTACAAAAAAGAGAAAAATTACTAACTTAAAGACTTATTTACAGATACCATACTAATTTAAAACATTGATAAAATGCTTGGATCATGTAATGACGCTGCCGAAAGGCTCTACCTTCAAAGAGATCCATCTGGGGATATCTCCGTGCCCTGCAGTGAGCTAGCACAGCATCAGATAGACGGAGTGAGATTCCTTTTCAGCCAATACAAGAAGGTAAGATGAATCAGTAAAAATTATCTACCAATATCATCTCACTCGCTAACCCCAGCAAATGTTGTTTTGCCATATAAATTATTATTTTAGAACTACTTTCCAACATACAACAATTTTCAACATCTAAGCTTTCCAATTAATACATTTAATGTAAAATACCTTACTATGTTTATGGTATTAAACTCAATAAGGGACGCTTATTTTAATTTTCTTTTACTCAGGAAAAATTAGGGGTGATCCTGAACTACCCTCCTGGCTGCGGAAGTTCTGTGCAAGTAGTTATATTCATTAGTGCCATCTATGAGCAGCTCAAGAGGCCAGTTCTCATATTATACAGTAGTGATCAGGAAAAGGAGGCCTGGCTAGCACGGTTTGCCAAATGGACATCCATTAGTGAAGGTTAATATAGTTTGAATTATTAATACTCTTTATAAGTCATTAATCGTTAATCATTAAAACTATTAATATCAAGAATATTATGTTATTATAATGCTTTATCTGCTGTGGACGTCCCCTTCCATTAATGCATAATGAAGGCAACAATTTGTGTCACGAATACCTCCACATGAACCAACACAAGTGTAACGATTCAGAATAAGAATATTGCTTCGTAATTGTTGTGTTTTTAAGTATTTACTTAGTAGATACTTAACATTGTCTCACGATCATTGACACAGGGGTAACTCTCAACAGTCAGTCGAGTAGAGAACTCGGTACGGGTTAGACGTACGCCCGCGCT
>DWJN01006206.1:0-10850 GCA_018248895.1 Carystus phorcus
GACGTTTGACAATAGATTTGACAGTGAATTTCTTAATTTTTTCGTTGATCAGCCTTTCAGAAACCGGCCGTAAGTGTTCTCTTTATCATCAGAGTAAGTGTTAAGTCTCCGAGTGTTAGTCCCAAAGTGTAATATACTTAACGTTCCATTACCCATTCATCATGATTAATCGAGAAGAAAAAATTGCTTAATTATTCATGAAGTAATTTAAGAGGACGAAAGGCATTTTAACGAAACATTGATAAAGAAATGTGTTAACTTATGTTTTCATTTTTACGCTCGATTTATTTTAAGGGAACTTTGAATGACTTTAGGGAACGTGAATGATAGGTTCTATTAAATATAACGTTGTCTATACAAAATATTGTTGGTTTCAGTCTTTGAACAATAATCTGAAAAAAAAAAGTAAATACTGTTTGTTAAAGGAGGTTTTATGATTTTATCGATGTATATCAATGTTTATTAGTTTATTTATTTGTCCTTTATGAAGTCTGAAATGGTGGTAGTTAGAGCACCGATGCCTTTAGCAATTTATTTCCGAATCCCTGAAAAATGATTTGGCGTCAAGATTATATCGATCAGACAAATGATTGATGAATAAGTATTGAAAATGTTGATTTTTACTGATCGATCGGACTAGATATATCCTTATATATCTAACAGTACTTCAATAAACAAAATTATCATAATAACTTCGGAAATTGATAGTTAAAGTTTTAAAAGAAGTTTATTTTACTATGTCAGGTCCTTTAAATAAGAATATTTAAAAAAGAACCTTTTATATATGACATGAAATACCCTCGAATAAATGAAACGACAAACGCAAATCTGTTCCGATCCTTAAATATCGTTTTGACGTTTAATATAAATTTGGTATTTTACTCACTATGTTCCAATAAGAGCAGCATTCCAATATAGAATGAAGATTCACATTTACAGTCCAACATGTTTTGGATTTCATTGAATATAAAAGTAGTCGAGTCTAAATATAGAGGACCCGGAAGTCAGACTTATTTAAGGACCTACTTCATATTTTACACATGACCTTATTAGTCGCGCTAGGAGCAACTTCAGCTTATGCAAAAGGGTTAAATATTTTCGCTTTGATATACAGATAATGTATATGTTGACTTTAAACCATTAATATCCCGTTACAGAGCAAGGAGCAAGAAGCGCTCATAGCGCGGCGGCTCGCGTCGATCCTATGCGATCGACACAGTTAAGCAACTGCGGGCGCGGTCGATACCTGGATGGGTGACCGCTAGTGGCAAAAAATATCTTGAGCGTTTCCGTGTTTCGCTTACGTTATCCCGTCGGTCCCAGTTGCTATGAACATAGCAGTCGTCAAGCCATGTCGGAGGCCTTCGGGCGGTTTGAAATCTTCCGACACTTGGGTTGGCCACTAACTCCTCCACCAATCCGCATTGGAGCAGCGCGGTGGAGTATGCTCTAGACCTCCTCAGTGTTGAGGAGAGACCCGTGCCCAGTAGTGGGCCATTAATGGGTTGAAAGCAAAAGAAAAAAAATGGATTGCAATGTTTAACAATGCAATTGCAGTTATGTTTATCATGACGCTCAAGTTATCCTTTGGCATCCTGGAACTTATTACCAAAGGCTGAATGTTGGCTCAGTAAAATCACTCTATCTAATGAGTCAGTCTGAATTTTAGCATCTTTTATATCGCACATTGGTTGAGAGAGAAATAAACATGTATAGCATTCTTGAGACGCTATAGTACGTACTTATTCAAGCTATTAATATTATTATCTTTACATACTCGGAAGGCTTGCTACCCTTCTGTTGCTTAAATATGCTAATAAACTACTCCTTGTATTCTGGCTGAGGGCTTGAGAGCCCGTACTTTCGTTCTTTCTCCTCTCTTATTTCTTGGCTGACAATGCATCAGTGATTCTTTTGATGTTTCTGACATCCATAGGTGTCGAAGTGGCGATGTAATCTTAGGTGACAGGGCATTAGCCTGTTCACTTTTGACTTTACTTCACCCACATTATTATTTAAATGGGAACACAGACACAAAAAATAAAGTAAACATACTAAAGTATATAAACACGCGACATAAAGCTGCCACTTAAGTGATGTACAATCAAAAATAGGCGAATAAATTGATCGAACTGATTTGATTAGAACGCCCACAATTCATTGTGGGTCAAAGCAGAGCCGATACATCATTGGCAACGTACGGCTCGTGATTAATTAGACGATCCATTGTTAACTACGTTTTACGTTCCCGCTACTTTGTTGCTTGTCAAACTGTTCGTTAGAAAGGTCAGTCGGTTGAAAGATACTTATCAATATGCGACACATTTAGTACGTAAATAATTTCACGACATATATAGTATCGTGTCAATTATTTTATGCCTTTACATATGATGTGTTTAGAGTATGAAATAAAATATTGAACAGGGGTTTATTTAATATAGCTACTGTCGAAATTTCGAAATGTATATACGTTATTTATCCAACAAAATCATGATTATTTTCTTAAAATATTGAAGTCACATCAAAACGCGATTTTGAAGGCCGCAGAATAAAGAATCTTTAATTTTTCAAGAAGTTTCACCTCTATCACGTCAAGGCGATGACGGAATATTTTTTTATAATTACGTACAAATACCGAAAATTGTTTAAGAAACAATGTTTTGTTACTGTGAATAAACATACTAATTAAATGACCAATTCTATAATTGTTACTATTATCCAACCTGTAAACATTCTGGTTCATCAGTTTGTCGTGACTTTAAGCAAAATAAAGATTGTGGCCGCTTTCATTAAGGACCATAGCGTTGCGCATACTGATTTGCAAGTGTTTTTAATCCATTCAATAACTACAGGTTTTAACTTTAATAATACACAACTTAAAAGTCAAATATTTTTTTTCGTCTTAAGAACAGCCTACTTAAAATAACATAAAATTTACTAATAATAATTAATGTAACATCAAATTACTTGAATAGACTAGTTTATTTATATTAGTACAATAAAAAACAGTTAAATTTTATTATCATAATTACATCTTATAAACCTATCGTAAATCTTGTCGCAAAGTGTAAATTCAATGGATCGAAAATATGCGTACTGACAAATTCTAAAGGGCTCTTCGAGTTGATTTACATAGATTAATCTAATTGTATTAACAGTCACCCTGGCATCTATTTAATTAGATTTGAATAGAAGGTGGGTTTTTTCAATAGACTGCGAATATTGATTCGTACTTCAATTTCAATATTGCTGTTTCTATGATTCCCTTTTCTGTTTACTGTGGCAAGTCTTCCAAGGGTTGCTATTGACTTGTTTCGTTTAGTCTAAAACACCTTAAGATATTTTGAAGGTCTTTTGGAGAATGGAATCTATACTTTAAATGGACTATTGGTATCAAGTTAAACAATATTAAAGTTTATTTTTAGATTATTACCAGATTTTTAGATTTACTGCACAATAATTTTGGAATACCTCCTGATACGAAATACAATATTACCATCGAAATATTGAATAATAGTGTCAAGTCATTAATGGTCCACTGCAGGGCACGGTTCTCTGAAATACGAATTGATAGTGTTGTCGACTGATAACCCGTCTCAATGTCCTGCACTGGCTCAATATTTTATATTTCTTTTTGAATTGTTTTTTTTTGTAGTGACATTGTTACATTTGTCAAGGAAAAAATATGATATAGAAGATGACGCCAGATTTTAACTAAAAACCTTCCCTCTTTGCAATAGCATCAGCTACAGATAGATTACTGGCAAGAGATCCATTAGTCAGAAACACATTTTGCCTCTTTACTGAAATACAGTTATTTACCGTTTACTTCACTGAAATTTTAATGTATCTTTTTAAAAGAAATAATATCATTTGTTGTACGTTACATATACAATTTACACAATTCTCCAAGTCACGATAAAACGATGAAGTTAAGAAATGAAACCCTACGAAAATTTAGATAAGTTATACTTCATATAAATGTCGCAATGGTACATAAAAAACATATGAAACCTAACAAGATTATTTATATTATAAGGGAGTTAAAGACCCTAGTGTATTCATACTCTAACCAAGTGGCTATATAAAGCAATTATTCGATTAAAAAGCATATTTGTTGATCAAACATTCGCAAAGCGGAGCTTTAGTAAAGTGATATTCATATTTACCATCGAGCTATTGCAAACTTAAATCTGTATGATCTGTTGTTTGCATGTATAATACTGTTTCTTTGATATTGTACATTGACATTGCAGAATAATAATAATGAATATTTTTGCGATTTAAGTGGCAATCTTCCTTTCGTTTCCTGCTCATCGTTAACTCTGAATAATGAAGGAGGCGAGCTATTTCACTACAACATTATTTGGTTTGTATATAACACACACACACACACACACATACACATACAGACTATTAACTAAACCTAAATTTGCATGTATAAATGTAAATTAAATCCTGTTGTTTTGTATGTATATTTTTTTATACATGCTACTATTTATTGTATTCGATAGATGTGGAAGAGTGAGCCATTCTGGCACAGGTATATTTTTATACTTAAAAGAAGGACTCAACAACCTATTAGGCTTAAAACCATTTGTTAAAAAAATTTGTTATATGCTGAAAAATTATTAAAATTAGTTGTAGTGTTATCAAGTTTAATGCAAACAGTGTCTTGTACGATGGTCGGGATTTCATTCCTCTTGATTTTTTACTGACAAAGATCCGTAAAAAATGAAGTTAGATAGATGCTCTGTTTAGTTTTGTGTACGTCAGGTTACGTTACATTCGGATAGGTTTCTTATTTATTTACAATGGGTTTAATTTCAAAGCTTTTTATTTAACTTTTAACTGTATACGGCCAAGGTCCGTTTTCATGGTTAGATTAGCTTAATATTGAATTCTTTTTTTTTATTAAAATTACTATAAAAGGCGAAGTTAGTTAAGCCATAATAGTTAACATTTTTTGACAAAACTTGACTTACATATTTTAACACAACAAGTAGAAAAAACCATATAATAGTGCAAATAAAATGCAGTGAAACATCAAAATATATTATTAATATTGTTATCACATTCATTCTACTTTAATTTTTATCTCTTTATAAATAACCTATACGTTTTTGATTAAGTTTCGAATTTACAATTTGATCTAATAGCAACACAGTGATATTCGATATTATGTTTTTGATAAACTCTTTTGTATTTCGTGTAGGTTTCAATGAAAATGAATATGAACAAAATCATTCGAATATACGGAATTTCGGTTCGTCTATAAAAAAATTGTTGGTATGCGAATTTTTGGTAAGCTTTATCACAACATTTTTTTGTAAAGAAATCTATGCATTGTACTGAATTTTTTAAATGACATTTACTGATCGATATATTAATAATTATATCAATTACAATCAAAGAAATGAAAAATGAATATATTTTTATGTTAATATATAAATCCGGTCTTAAGATTTTTTCGAATGTAGATACTTGTATTGTACCTAATCTCCGCATCCCAGGAGGGAGTCCATCGCCACTATGCAGGAGTCGTGTAAAATATGGCCCTCAATGGCGCCCCAGTATGTCCGGCGTTGTAGAGCCTAACTTTATGGCGTTCAGCACCGAATAGCCATCCGGGTCGCGCGAAGCGGGTATTCTCTTGGGACGTTTTCCACCTTTATATACCGGCTTACTTGGATGCATAGTAGACACCCGGGTTCGTTCCATTCATCAGATGGACGGAAATATAAGAGACGCTAGGAGTGTTCAGGTGGAGGTCGTTGAGTGGCATGCACGTTTGGAGGAGGCGAGGGGTGCATGTAAACAGGTAGTAAACGAGTAGTTCACATCCAAGCCTGAATGAATATATGCGAAGGCAAGGACACCTACAAACTGACTCAGATTCTCACTGGACATGGCTTTTTTGGTGAGTGAATGTTTCGGGTTGGACGCAAGGCAACTATACAATGCCACATTGAAGAAGTGACCAGGACGATGCACAGCACACACTCGAGCTATGTTTTGCCTGAGAACCCAAGCTGCGCGTCCGGGTAGAATGGATCGGGGCAGATCTTTCTCTACCAGGTTAAGTAGCAGCTATGCTGGCGCGGAAACCAGCTTGAAATGTTGTGGTCTCCTTCTGCGAAACCGTAATGTTAGAGGAGGTGAGCCGAGCGCAATCGGGAAAGGGTCGTTCCCAATCGCTAATGGTGACGACGAATCACTCACTGACCGTCGTGATTATAGTTGCGGGAAGGGCAGCCGCAAAAGGAGCCCAGAAGGCACACAGAGGAGACATCCACGCCTTCACACGAGATCCCGGAGCCACCCTAAATTATACACAGGTTAGATTTGCCAGGGAAGTTTTAGTGAGTACGAATACCACATAACCCGAAACGGGGATCTTATAAAGATCCCTCCCCCTCCCCGAGAGAAAAAAAGAAAGAGCTACATGGTTACTAGAAGTTTTTTTTTATTTCAATTGCCGACAAGCAAGCCACGTGATGGCGATAATTGATCACCACTGTTGATAGACGCCAACAACAATAAAAACGCTACCGGCCAAGAAAAAAGAATAAAAAGTCTAGCTCTCAATTCCCCAGCTATACGAAGTAGTACAATAATACATTGATTATAATCACAACAGCTCAAATAAAAATAATACATAAATACAGCAAGTCTTAAGCATGTAATGAAGTCTTTCCATTCCATGATATTGGCGTCCAATTTGTTTGCTCTTGTTTATGGAGCCTTAGTTACTCGTAAATGCGTTCGGTCGCGCGGAAAATCGAGTAAGTGGCTATGAAGACCTTTATTAAGGAAGTTGTTTGGATGAGATGAATGCTTCATGTTTTTCTACAAATAATCAACTTTCTATTACTATGCCAATGTAGCTTAAGGTTATTCTTTGTGGTTACATGAGTAAGTATTATTGAAGAACTACTGTTGAAGATATGTTATTTGTATTTTGGCCTAAAAGCTACTAACCAAAATATCTGGCCCGCTGGGTGTTAGAGCTATTACATTACAGAGTATTACATTATAAATATTATTATCGATAATATGAACTGCTATGTTGAGACAAAGCAAAGCGGAAGCAGAAGCCCGAGCGAAAAACCCTAGAAATTTATGTCACTGTAGTGATCATTTAAACCTTTTACTCACTCCCGGAGTTGTTGACTCACTCACTCACACGCACAACTGTTTCATTGGTACAAAAGTAATACTAACTTTTCTGCACAGTCAATTAGAAAACGCAGTTCACTGAACCATTCTTAAGTAACGACTCTTTGCGCAAGCTTTTTCATTATTGAATCGTTGCTTATTACACCACTTATAATAACTATAATTTATATTATCTCGCCTTAAACCTTTTGCAGGTGCATTTAATACTAAAAGTACTGCTTATTTATAAACTGTTGTATATTTTTAATATTTGTAATTTAAAATGAGAACTCATTCGAAATGGTGCACTTAGGGTCTCCATTTTCGGACGGATTGTAAACGTTGGTTTTGGTTTGGTTATGTTACGTTATGACTTGTTTTTCTCATATTATACCGTGAGAACAAACCCGAACCGACGTATTTGCTGCGGCTAAACTGAGTGACTTAAATGAAAGCCAAAGATCCAGAACAGAGAACATCGTTTATTCCATAAATTTGGCGAGGTACTTATATACATGAGGTACTTATATTAAGTGTTGGTATATCCTGGGTTTTAACGGAAAATCTCAGGATTTACAGTAGTCCGGGCTTTTACAGTAACGTGTATATCATTAAAATGTTACATGGTATTTTTCCTATGCGCCAAAAGAAACGCCGTCAAATTACGAAGCAACTTATGTCTGCATTAATTTCGGCGTCATACACGCCAAGTTTCAAACAATAGCATAGCACTTGATAGTGCAAAACTTATGCAATTCGCGCTCGGCTTGTTGGTACAAATTACCCCGCAATGGGTTCTAACTGATGCTTGTTCCTGCAATCGCATTACTCCCTACAACCGTTGCGCAACGGTGCAATGCCATTTTGTTCTTCTATATGGCAAGTGCTTGCATTGTATTCATATACCCAAAAGGGTTGTGTAATACTATTTGCGAAATATAATTAATAATGAAATGAAATCACAGACCGAACTACGTAGAAATGTGGGCTATCTGTACGTTTTTTACCGTCTGTATAAGAAGGAATGTTCTAGTGAACTGTTTCATTTAATAACTGCGGTTAATTTCCGTCAACGTTCAGCAAGATGCAAAACCCGGTTCCAACAACACCTCCTGGACACCTGATGTTCTTCTAAAGTGATCGTATGTATGTATGTCGGTGTTCCCGTCTGATTATAATATTAATATCTTCAAGTCAAGAATGAATATGCTTCTACTAAGTTAATGCGCTTTACCACCCATTACCACTTACCTTCAGTTGGGACTGTAGTCAAGCATTCACTTATAATTACCAAAAAAATGTAGGTACGGTTTTCACAGCATTTTCTTACGCATATTCTCTTCTCATTTTGTACGTGTAAACTGTGGAACAAACTCCTAACCTCAGTGTTACCCTAGTGCTATGAAGGTAATGCAATAATGTTCTTAATGAAAGTCGCCTGGATCAAATACTATCCTGATAGCTTAACGCAGGATAACGAAAAATCTTTACCTATCGCTAATGACTGTGAAACAAGATTCTACGAGTCAAACCAAAATAATTAACATGTAAAAATATTTATCATAATAATTACATGTTTTTACACGTTCTTAGTTATTTTGGTTTGACTCAAAGCGTTTTGTTTGACAGCTGTAAGCGATAGAATAACGTGCCCTCTAAAGCACACGAGCTCTCATAAATTTCATTAGTAGTCACGAATATACTTCGACGTTAACTTAGTCGAATTCACATCGATTGAATTAATTGAGGCTTTGAACTAATTAGAAAAAAACAATGTTTTCATAAAACGTTATTATTAAAGCAACACTTTATATGGTTCTTACGTGATGAAAAAATTACGTACACTTAAAGTCTACAAAGAGCGAGCTTAGCCGAGCTGATGAATAATGCATCTTATAGCCATAAATTTAAAGGTAGAGTGGATTGTAAAGTATGTTTGTGCGCTAGAAAGCTTTTAGCTGTATCGTATAGTATCAACTCCATCATATATTTAAGTCATATGACGTCTGATGTAGTAGCGGGTAACCTCTATAAATTATAGCGCTGCGCTGCGTTTAGCGCACTATTGTTATTTACACAACGCTT
Organism: Carystus phorcus; assembly: GCA_018248895.1. Taxonomy (NCBI): domain Eukaryota; kingdom Metazoa; phylum Arthropoda; class Insecta; order Lepidoptera; family Hesperiidae; genus Carystus; species Carystus phorcus. The sequence continues at coordinate 9,244 of DWJN01006206.1, forward strand.
TTTGATGGTGCAAGTTATTAAAACGCACGTTATGACTGCTAATCGGGTTGTGGTTTTATTTAAAGCATCAATTTTATTTTAATTACCGGGTTGTAGAGGCTAGGTATATTAATAATATGGTTATTGCATTTACGCTGGTATAATGGCGGCTTTTTTGATATTTATGGTGTCCATAGGTTCTAAGCCTATCGTATAATGTTCCGTCTGCTTTATAAGACTCTTTTATTAACTTCAGTCGTATGTATGTATGTGACGGATACTTTGAACATGATTTTAACCGATTTTGAAACGTCGGTGTTGTTTGAAACTTTGCATTCTTATCAAAATTTGATGACATTGCAATAATATGAAAAACATCGTCCCTATATCATTACTAGGACCTTCAAAATTAGCGACTTACTCGTTTGATTCAAATTTGTTTGATTCAGATTTGTTTTTTATTTTTATTTTTTTATTTTACCTTTACAAATTACTAAAATGGTCTACGCCTTCACAATATGCGAACATGGTTATTTGTGTTGAATATATGTAATGTTAACTGTGTGTATGTGTATGTGTGTGTAATCAGAATTCAGATAAAAACGTTATGCTTACTGCAAGAACTCATAAAATATTGTTCTAATAGTGTTACGAACACTTATCGCCGCGTCAGCATTTGTTACCACGACACGCTAGTATACGTCGACCAGAGCAACTGTCCTTCGTATATTAATTGAATGAATAAAAGTATTGTAAATTCAAATTCAAAGTAATTTCTTCATGTATTATTTCAGTACACATATGCACGTCATTTTTTTATTCTACCACCGTTTCGGAAAGCTGCTTTTACACCGAGAAGAAACGGCGAAATAATGTATTGGAGTGGCGTAGAATATAGACTCCAATCCGATGTCCGCAGACCGGTGTGTCATAAGGAACGACAGAAGCCGCCCTCTCATGTTGTTAGATCGCATAAGTATTGTATTATAATTATATTATATTATTATCTTTCAGTTCCCATCTGATTAGTTACCTTTTTGCTTGATTCAAGCGCCAAATGCCTCGACGCGATTCAGCGAAGGGATTTAGTATTTTCTCTTCATTGTAAGTCGACAGCGCATCATTTATGCCTTTTAATTTGCCGGTGTTAATTGGAAGAAGAAGCGGTGCCGGAAGTGATCAATTTTTGTATATGACGACGCTTGGTTTGGTATTCTAAATGGCAACCAATTGACATCGATTATAACGGAAACATTGAAAAGAAATCGGCTTAACAGGCGGTTAAGGGACATCGATGTTGGAATCAGGGAATGGATTCTTACGCAACACCGAATGCTAACGAAGAATCCACTAACATCGGGGTGATAAGTTACGTGTTTGGTGGAGTGTTATTTCGTCAATTAAGACAGATGAACGCTGTGTGTATGTGTGTGAATACAATTCAAGATTTCGTGATAACAACATTAAGTGACTTTTACTCCCCGTCCTCACATTACCCACGTTCGTCTGAAATGGATGGGAATAACAACAAGAGTCATCCTGGCGTCTCTTTATATCGCCTCTTTACTAGAGCAACGTGACATCTCATCAAAACCTTTTTTTATTATTTGATATTCAAAACCGCGATG
>DWJN01006207.1:0-10849 GCA_018248895.1 Carystus phorcus
CTAGTATTGAACTGTCATTTATTTTCCAAACATTTATTTTTCTTCTATATTCAAATTTCGATCATAGAGCAGTTCAATACTAGGTTCGCCACTACTTTACGATAAAGAAGATTTTATTCAATAATATATGTATATACACATTTACATTTTATCGTGCACAATTGCTTTGTCAATGCATAAAAGAAAAAACCAACTTCATTCAAATTCCAATTTCGAAGTCATACACGTATCAAGTCAATGCTTTAAGGAAAGTTAAGAAAATACTGATCAGACGTCGCGCAAATTTATATGGGGTCACATGAGAAGTTTTCAAGTAGAAAATGAATCATCCAAATCGGTCCACCCAGTAAAATGTTATAAAGAAACACAAAAAAACGAATTGAGAACTTCCTCCTATTTTTCAGCCTTAAAAACCCGAAGGCAAAAGATTCTTAAAAAGAAATTTGAACTTCGTTTCAGAATTAAAAGCACTAGTCATGTTCCCCCGTAAAACCTACATAATTATATAGATAAGATAATTTAAGTTATGTTATAAGAACAAAATTTACCACTAAACTCCATCATTGTCATAATAAAAATGTGTAATTAATAGATAACACCAAACATACGACGACGAATATGATTCTTATTGTTATTATCTGATATCAATTTTCATGCTAAAAAGCTAACATAATAAATTATGTTACAGCAACATACTGGTCAATAATTACATTTTATAGTATACATTGCAAATTAGGTAAAATAAGACCGAGAATGTTATTAGTTAAGTAGTTATTGTAATTAATTTTCAACTTCAAATTAAACATAATTACATAATCTTTTGTGAGATCTTTCTGCTCTGTTGTAATTGCTCACTCGACATGTAAATAAATAAATACGACAAACGATGCAACCGTAAATAGTAGTAAGAATAAATAATTATTAGAACAAGCTAAAACAATATAATTTTACTTGTCTACGTAGGAGTGATGGGCTAATGTACACTTAAACAGTTCAGAGTGTTTAAAAAAGAACTTTAATTACTGGGATGAAACTCTGTTCAATAATGCTTTAGTTCATTGCAGTTATTTCTTTTATTTTCCGATATCAATAAAGCTATAAAATGTTGTCCCGTCAAGTTCTGGTCCACGGTTCGCACCTGCTACGGACCGAGCGGAGCGAGCGTAACAACGGGCAAAATGATTTCACTTGAAGAGCGAGACCTTTTTTGCTCGCGCAACAAATACTTTTTATTAGATTCGCATAGCAACCTCCGTCCGATCCCTTAGTATCGCTTCTGTGGGAACGAACGAGTTGGAACACACGTTTCGTTTTGCCTCGCCCGTCTGGAGCCCATGTGAGCACGGCGCATCCGGTAGAAACCTCGCATTGCCCGTTCACGACTTGACATTACACCCGAGTGTTTATTTATCAACCTCTGCTACAATGATTAATGGCGCCTTTACCCGCGCACAAGTGTCTACTTATATTAAACAATGTTTTTGTTACCATACAGTCATCCTCGCTGACCTTGATAGACAGCTTCGAAGCCGTCGACTCTGTTTTTGGTTATTTATTAATATCATAAATGGATATTTTAAATGATCCTCATTGTAAGTTAATATAAAGTACATATGTTAATTGACAAGTATCCGACCGAGCGGGATATTGTTATAAAAAATATTCAGCGAATTTTAAATGTCCGATTACCACAATCCGCAGTTGTGAGAATTGGATATTTATTCCAAGAATGATGCCTTTTTAGGCCCATGAGTTATTCTGAGAAACAAACATGTTGAGATAAAACCAATTGTATCATCATGGACGACAATGAAATTATTTTAATTATCTGTAATTATTTATTCGTCTCAGTCAAAGAACGTAGGAATACGAATACGATCATTACATTGGAATATTGTTATTTTTCAGTTAAATTTCCCGTAATCTACAAGTAACTTTCGCTATGGATTGCTTTATCGACAGCTTAGTTCTAGAAAGCTGTTTTTGCGATAACCATGAGTATACATTATACAATATTTATCACGCTGAATGGTAAAATAAAGTCCTAAAAATCCAACTATGAGATAGACGAGAAAAGCTCATCAAGAAGATAATTTTTATTTTGGTTCATATAAATTTTTAATTTGGTGATGTTTTTTTTTCGACTATCTCCTAGTGTATATTATAGTACTTATACGTATAATACATTGTTATTTTGAACATTGTGAAATTTAAAATCAATTTTCCATTCAGGAATCCGTTTGGGAAATATTAAGTTGTAATATACTATGTTTTGTTAGTCTATAAACCATATCATAACGAATCATATGGAACCTGAATGATCGGACACAAAACTAGATCAAATGAATTAATCATTTCGAAACTTTTCGAGTTTCTATGAACCTTACCCTACTTATTACACTACAGCACCACAGCTAATGTTAGGCAATTAATGGTAGCGGTCAAACGGCCATAACATAAAGCTGTATTCGTTTATTTGTTGTTAGGACGCTCTCCACCCGGTGTGGGCGGTGTGCCTCATTTAATGGAGCAATAAAAAATGTTCGACTGTGCTTACGTAATCCGTATTATTTCCGCGTCGGAGCCACGGCGGAGGTCAACGCGCGTGTGATCTTGTCTTTCGACACCGCCGCCATTCTTGTTTTTAACGATTGAACACTGCACATAACGTGTAATTGAATGTACACAGGAGGTAAAGGTCAAATATAAACCAACCAAGTCTCCAAACTCTCTACTCCGTAGTATTACAGACTAGCAAAATAATTAACCTATATAGCGGAAAATGATCATTACAAAGATATTAAATATACATATATAGCTACTTAAAGAGGTGAACGTAGAAGAGTTATCCATACAAAATATATACACTCATTCAGTCATAACATGACGTCGTAAGAAACCAATAACGTATCAGGAACAAGTATTATATGAGAACTGATTTGCATTCAAATAAACATATGAATAGTACCACCCAAAAGCACCACCAACATTTACCGGCCAAAACAAATGCGGCTTACCAGCATTTTTTTATATTATTTCTGGCTCTCCAACTCGATCGAAATAAGAAACTAAAAATATTTCACGACCGATTTTACCACGATCGTAGAAGATAGCTTAGCCGGTTGAAACCCTGCAACCACACTTGAGTACCGTCAGGATAAACTATGTGGTATAAAGCAAAGCGACATCTAGCAGAAAACACTGTTCGACCTAACTTCGTCTGTTGTTTAGCAGACTGCAACACAAACAAGAGAAGTAGATCTGGACTCAACAATAACAACATCAACAGACCTCCGTACCGTATAATTAGTTACTGATATTTCCTACTGATAGAAGATGGCATTAATCTGTTAATCTAGATAACGTAAAATAAAACATTTCAAAGAACGATGTTATATTATTATTATCTTGCTTACAATAAACATTGCGGAAACAATAAATCATACTTAATTAAAACAATATAAGAACGCTTCTGTTCAGAAAAACCCACACACATACATATTTTGTATGTATATTTATTTTACTTTGTGTATATTAAACATACATTTTCCAATATAATATCATTCATGTTTGCATCACGTGTCAGTGTGAAATAAAACAAATTCAGAATGTCTTACCGTTATTATGGTATAATGCCGTCTGTAATGTATTTCATTGAAAGTGAGATATTTTTCCACGATAAAAAGGAGCCTATGGCATTCTGCAGTCCTTCAACTATCTCCACAGTAAATATCACATTGATCCGTTGCTCAGTTTTGATGTGAAAGAACGAACGAACGAACGACCAAACAAACAAACAAACAAACAAACATACTTTCTCATTTACAAATATTATAATATGGATAAAGTATGGGCCACGCTGAGCACTGCAGATTTATTGACTACTATGAAGTAGAGATCATCTCGAGATATAATATTATACATTCTACGTTAACTATACAAATAACAATCAGTATGACATTAAAAATTATTTAAATGCAACTGTGAACGATTTGATAACAGATAAATGTCAAATTTAATTAATAACTGTTGTAGCCCACGCATAGTTCACATAAAGATTTGCTTACTTCACTTTAGGGAAACGTTCACAATAAATTGGCCATGAAAGCGAGCTTGGTCAATTTGCTTATATTGTGCAGTGACTGGCAATTTACCTTGAAAAGATTTAGTAAAACGAACGAGAGTAATAAAAATGTTGACAAACCTCTCTAATCGTTTAATGCGGTTTTAAAAGACCTTTTTCTTTTTTTCCAATTATTATGTGGATATAGAAGTAGTCTTTCTACCGAATGCTACAAAAATCTTAGTCAAACATTGTTACCCAATTCGATATTATTTGGTATGAACATAATTATTTAATACATTAAAAGTGTAAGTGATGTTTATGCAGCAAATATGTTTGAGAAAATCCCTTATTATATACACCTGTATTTATACGTTTATTCCAGCTTATCTAAGACACTTCACTATATTAGGATGCAATTTCAGTGATGGATGGAAAGCTCGAGGTCACATTTAGTGCTTGTTTTATTTCAATATATTCCCAAAAAACGATATGCCAATTAAAGAACTGCGTTTTAACAATTTTTTCAACTATCACTTAGGCACCCATACTTCTGAAGCAGGTTCTAAATTATTCAATTAAAAGAATACATTTAGTTACGACCTTGATATTATTTATCTGCTTCAATGGCGGCTGAGACTACGCTTTTAAATAGACTAAGACCAATTTAATTAAGGCTAATAGTCAATAATTAAAAGTAAGTATTAAGTGAGTAGGTACCTAGTATTGGGTATCGTATTATATTAAGTTTCTTTTTTATCTATCTGGTCGCGGGTATCGTCAAAGGATTCCTTGAGTAAAGCGAGGGCGTTACAAGAATAGTATAAAAACAATATAATATCGACGGTTCGCATTGCGAAATCACGAAAACGCCTTCTAAAAACTTTTACACGGCGGGTGGTGACAATTATGAAATGGGATCAACGCGTACGGTCCATTGTGAAGAAAGTCGGAACGAATTGTAAATCGGATTAGAACGCCGGGTGCCGCCCATAAAATCCTTCGAAACAATCGACCGCGTGCATGGGTCCGATAACGGGCGATCCCAGTATTATGCAAGCCATCACAAAAGGGGCACAAAGAAATCCCAAAAATGTTTAAGTATTTCACCGTCGGAATGAATACTTTCGACTCCACCTTTGGCTTGCACACATCCGTAATCGTAAATCAGTAAAGCAATGGAAGTCAATAAAAGAAAAGACAACTGTCTTGTTATTTTATGACCGGTCAGCTGTGCCTGTGAGGGACCTAACACAAAAGAAATAATTCTGCTTAACGGTGTCGACAAAATCAACTGCATCGATTCCCCGTTGGAATTTAGGGTTCCGTACACAAAGAGGGCCCACGGGAACCTATAACCAAGACTCCGTTGACCGTCCGTCCGTCATGGCGCTGTATATCGTAAACCGTAGTAAACTTTTAAAACTATTAGAACGCGTATCATACAAGCACCATGTTTTATTCGGTGTTCTTATTTTTAAAAGTTTTGTTTTATACGTCGTGTTAATTATTTATTACATTGTGATAGGAAACTATTAATGAGCGAGACCGATTCTCCCTTATCTATTATTTTATTTTAAATTTTTTAGAAATCATGTTTTTACAACATTACGCTACTTAATCACAACGCAACTAGAAACCGATAATTAATTGAACTTTAATATTCAATATAAGTTAAATTGTAACAATATGTTTAACTTAGTAAAATCAACGACTGCTGGTCCAGTACTTTTCATTTTCAAGGACAACTACTTAATTTATTCATCACACGATACTACAAAAATATACAAAGTTTATTATTTGAAACACGTCAGCGTCGTCAGCTGTAAATGTGAACAGCGGGCGAAGGATTTGCCTGGTGTCCTCCAACAACATATTATTATTGTGTTTATGAAGGCGAGACTGAAAATATTAAAATTTATTTACAACACAGTGATGATCATTTAAAATGAGTAATCTTACTGAACAAAATAGCTTGAAAGACAGGAAATGTATAATTACATGTATTATTTCAATTTCCGTCACTGCGTTTGAGAGTAATGCTCATTGTATATACGCTGCAATGGCCATTGCAGGCCAGATTAATCTGTCGGCCAGACAAACTATCCAGGTGTTAAAAATTTTAAATTGCGACTACAGCATTTTCTAATGAAGACTACATCATAACTACAAATAAAGATCATTCTCGAAGTTTCAACGCAGTCTACTTGAAGGTTTAATATATCATTGTACAGTTGGTTTTTATATTTAAAACACCTTCGCCTATAAATGTGCAGAGATGCACAGACTAAGCCCATAATATAATGTAACTTTCAAAAGATCGAGTACAACGTGGCACACAGAAGGGAGTAGCCGGAAAATGAATCTTTTTCTGCGGGATAAAGGATTCAAAACACTACGGAGATTTTGTTAAAAGGTTAATAATTGACGCTTTGATTACTTTACTTAACCCTTTTAATTTATCGAAGATCAAACTTTCTTGCTCTAAAAGACATATTCTGCTAATAAAGATTTGTATAATACCTTAAATAAATTATTACCAATATTTTTGGATTTGGGTAAGTTACCATAGCTTTAACGAAGCCGAGCGAGGAGGGTCTGTGGATAGATACAGGAATAATTTTCCAATGTTCTGGTATTGTTGTTACTTAAAATCGTAAAAGGCATAATTATGCCAGTCTCAGTAGACGAAAACATTATTAACAAATCCTAGGTTAAAACAGTTAACATCACGGGACCAATACTATAAAATGAATATCATAGTAAATAAGATAATGATGTAGTTACACACAATTTATATTATTAATCTATTCTGAGAAGAATCTCCTTTGATAGTTACGGTAAGATTATAAAAGCCATTAAATACCAGCTAAGCTCTGTGAGTAACAGTATTGTTTTTGTTAAGTATTGTGCTGCCAATGACAGATAAGCGCCGGGTAATGAGTACAAGCTACCTACAATGGCAGCTCCCCAAGCGCGTTCCAGTCTTATAATGTCGTTCACTTTAGTCATTTAACTGACACGATCACACTTAAACCCTCTATTGTCTGTTATGAATAAAAGATTGCAGATACACATGATTGAAAATAATAATATTTAAATGCATGCAAATATAAAGTTACACTCAAATGAAATGACTGAATCGAACTGATATCCCTCCTCATCGCGTCATATTTTAATTATATAAAGGTTATTTATATCTGTTATACTAACAAAGGGGAACCTTTACCAAGTACAAAACTAGCAAATATTACCAAAGTACAAGTCAGTATCACATAAGTTTGCTTCCTCATAAAACGGTCAAAGTAACGGTCTCTGAAAGTCAACCTTGTAACGTTGTAAAGATTTATTTATTTATTTTGACATACTTACAAAGCATTCAGTATTTGTCATACAAAACAAAATATAGACTTATATGTAAACCAGTTACAAGCATGTGCAATCACATAAAATTCATTATCAAAAAATATATTTGGTGCAATTACATAAAGAGAGAAAAATGCGTCACTTTGCATTTTATTAAAGGACATGATTGAAATGAAACAATAAAGGTATAAATACAATTTAAGAAATATTATGTAGTGTCCTTATTTTATTTTTGAGACTAAGACATGTGTCATAAACAAAATCGATGTTTTCAATTAAGGCGCATGCTTGATTGTAATCAGCAGAAATTTTAGATAACGGAGAATATTTTTGTAGATTTGTTGAACATTTTAGTGTCAGGATGTCGTGGATGCTTATATAGCAACCTAAAATAGATATTTTCAAATAAGTGATTACAGTCTATTATACCAGCTATTAATTTTTTTTATCATTTAAAACTTCAAAATGATGATTTTGATTTTCAACTGACTACATTCTTACCCTTTTATTACTATATATACACTTGGAATAAAACTTATACCATTTGTTGTAATATTTTTTCAATGTAACACTTAAAATAAATGGATTTACAAAGAAATGTAAGGAAAATGTTTATTCTCATTAAAGACATAATAATATTAAGCTCAATCAAAACAAAATAGAAAAATTAATATTAAGTCCAAAAATTGGAGAGCCAGTTGCCAAAATCTTTCAAATTCATCAACGATATTATTTTTATATCCGAGCGGGCGCTTTGCTCTAAGAATTGCATAAAACTAAACTGACTGCTGCTAATTTCAACTATAAAATAAAGATTATAATACAATTGCAGTAATTGTGCCAGACGATAAAAAAAAATATTACGAATTTCGTGGTAAATTTTCAATTGCGAGCAATACGCATGGACAGCCTTTAAGAGCAGTTACAGAACAACGTGAACTTACTTTTAACGGTATTCGCTATAAAAGAATACAGACGAATTGAGAACCTTCGCCTTTTTTTGAAGTCGGTTAAAAAGTCAATCTTACGATGCCGGTGATCAGTAGATCACATGTTACGGAACCGCAAGGCAAGTTAAAAAATGCTTGATAATTATAAAGAACAAATAAGCAAAATCCGTGTATAAATGATTGATTAATATTAATTAAGAAATTTAATTGCTATATTCGATAATGCAACTTCATCAATGTAACTGTATGTGATTCACGACCTTGTGGCAATAATTAAAGGTTGAATATAAAATTACATAATTTCTCGCTGTGCCTCTTTCTCTAATTGTAACTTTGTTTATAGTGGGCATCGATTCTCCTATTTATTTGAATCGTAAAGGAAAATTATAATATCAGTGGGACTTTCTAACACAATTAAGTTTGTGATATTTAAAGTGTAAACGTGATTTGAATATTGTAGTTTTGCCAGTCTCTGAAGAATTTCGTTGCTTTTTACTCAATCCTAAAGTCTAGACACGTAAAGGCGAGTTCCCCTGTGTCGTGACGACAATAGTTATCCTGTTTTAATTGTTGTGGCTCATAAATTGAATCTATAACTTCATTTTACATAGGGCACGCTTCCCCCCTCCCACTGCTTTTTGGGTATTTGACGACAGAGCCGTGAAAAATGAGAATCTGTCGAGACGAATGTTGTTCAACGATGATAAAACGTCACGAAAGTTGGGAGAACACCTAACGATACGATCACTGCATAGAACATGGCAACAAACAGGGATAATACGGTGCGTTCAGGCTTAAGAGAGAACACGACTCTCGTCACTTGTGCCGGCACGACGTCCGCACAGCTGCCCAACTGGTTTGTCCACTTGTGCCGGATTGATTTAACGTAAACGCACGATCTGTGGTGCTCATTCGCCTCCATGTTTTCTCCGTACTTTATTACCGATTAACTATCTTCAATCTCACTCGTTACACTCGGGACTATAATCACAAAACACGCAATTATTTTTATTTTTAACCATCTATTACTTTAACAGATAAGGCCTGACGTACTGAAATATTTGTCAACAGAGAATCCAAATCATCCAAGTACTATTTTCAACTTTAACCATGTCACACCAAAAATTTCGAAAATGATTACATTTAAATAATGCTATGCTTTTCAATTTACCAATATTTCAGCCATAGCATTTTGTTATCTAAAAAAAAAATATTTATACATAACAACAAAAACAAACTGTTCCAATCAATCCTATTTATGATTATTAGTAGACACCTATTGATACACCAGAATAAACAAACACAATGAGTTACAGAATTAATACGTAAACCAAGGCGGCCTATAACGCTATGAACCGATCACTTCCAGATAATCTTTTGTGAAGAATAAAAATAATAGGACTACTGTGAAGAAACAAATAACAGATTTTATTTGCTTGTACAATTTATCTGTACGCATAACTTTCGACGGCTGTACAAGGAAGATATTTGAGAAAAATTTAACCCAAAACAATGATTTTCTTTACATTTGTTTGTCTGTTTTTCATAAGTTTGTTTGTATTTGAGAATAGACTTCCTAAGCACAGAAGCGTTTTACACTAATTTATTGAGGTCATTTCGGGTATACTTTTTTTGTACCACATATCAAAATTGGTTAACGTAATTACTAAAAGAAGAGATATAATATGTCAATTTGAAAAAACCTGTCTAAATTTATTTTTTCTCATATGGATAAGCAAATTAAGCTTAAGCTTATACATTCAATATCAACATTGCACGAACGTCAACATCAACATAATATAAAATTATCTCTACCCATTTGTCTGTCTGAGCGTCATAATTTACATAACAAATGTATTTTCATTCTTAGAAATTGATATATGAGTCAGTTTAGGTGTATTTGTTAGACAATGTTATTAGACATTAAAAACGGTCGAAAAGTGACCGAAAATATAGACTGTATTATGAGATACTTTAACATAAAACGGGAAATTCCATAACAAAGAATTTTTAAATCTCAGAAATTATACATTCGTTATTAAATCACTCCCAAGTCACGTGGCAACGAACAGCGATGACGTCATTTTGTTTTACTCTCTTCTATGTTTAGTGTGGCTTTCTTCACAAACACATACATAGTTGGCAGTTGTCAGTCATACTTATCAATAAAAGAGTTTTGGAGCGAAATTTGAATAAATTTACGATAACGTGCTTTTTAATTTTTTTTTTATCGAAAAATAATAAAAAAAAACATTTTAGAATATATTAGGCCTCTTAGCCTCTTTTTAAATATTTTCCCAAAAAAGTCAATATCCCAATTGTTTTTTTGTGGTTAATGTCTGTGAACGAAGGCGAGATAACTGTTCAATAAGTTACGAATCCAATCCTTATCTTACACTAATATATAAAGCTGAAGAGTTTGTTTGTTTGATTGATTGTTTGAACGGGCTAATCTCAGGAACTACTGGAC
>DWJN01006208.1:0-10849 GCA_018248895.1 Carystus phorcus
CGTGTAAACTGTGGAACGAACTTCCTGCATCAGTGTTCCCACAGTGCTATGACATGGGGTCCTTCAAGAAGCGGGTCTATAGCTTCCTTCTTGGCTGGTAACGCGTTGGTGACATCCCTGATGTCACTAATGTCCATGGGCGACGGTGATCACTTACCATCAGGTGAACCGTCTGCTCGTTTGCCGGCTTACGGCATAAAATGCCAAACTTGAACCGTAGAGGCTTGTCTTTTGTCTAAAATAGAATACGACACCAGTCGTAAGCGATGAAACAACTTATTGTTAATGAGTAGTATTTAAACGAGTGACTGTAATTAAAAGTTTTGCGTGACAAGAATAATTTATTTATAGCATTACTAACATTAATTTGAGTTACTTAAAAAACAAAACCTAACCTAACCTAACCTAACCTAACTACTCTCTGTATTTCCAGTCGCTAACTTAGTAGTAATCGCACGGTTAGTTAATTTTTCTCTCACTCAAATTCATACTTCTCAAGTTATTAAAACAGTATGTCATCATCAGTCGCTATTTTTTTTATTTGATCGTCTTATAATTCCCCTTAGTTAATGTATTAGTACACAATACTATGACACCGTTCTAACATTGACATACGTTATAAGTAATACTTTACTATAATCGAAGAACGTAGTCCCTCCCTAGTTATAATCGTAATAATACATTTAGTGCGCGACGCGGCGCCGCCTGCATTACACCCGCTACGACGTAGCGCGTAGCGGGCGGGGTCTACGACGCTGCTACGAATACTGTGTTGCTAGGCACGAAACTGAAATTCTCCCACTGAAAATCGGGAATTATAACTTAAAAATATAATTATATTATTGCTGTAACAAAATTGAAAACCTCGATAAGTTACTCTCTGGTCAAGAAATCCCTTGATCTTTGTTTCGAAATATGAAACTGAAAATAATTCAAATCCATGTAATAATCCAAACAGGAAACCACATAAAATTTATTTTTTTATTATATAACAGTTTAGTTAGTATGGTATTTTGAGTAACTATAACTTATTTTTTCATTATATAACAGTTATCTGTATGCTATTTTTATGTACCAAAACTTACATTAAAATTTGTTTTATTTTTTACATTATTAATATGTTAATCTATTAATATTTCGAGATGGTTTATCATTTACATGCAAACAAAAATGTGTTTCAAATATCGCAGATATATGTAGTTAAGTAGTTAATTCGTACGCGTAGCCATCTGTTAAAAAGTAATCTGAAAGCGTTACAATAATTTATTTCACACACAATATACATTCAAATGTATATCAATACTTGTAGATTAATCCACTTATATGTAGTTCTGTTCATTATAAGAACGATTATCTTTTGAAAATAACACTTTGACAGCATACTTCGCGCATAATCTATTCGTATAATTAAAAATTACGATCGATTTCCAGTTCTAATATTGTTAAAATTATTATTGAATTAAAATTATTATTATAACTCACTAGTTATCTAGTTATCACTATACTGCTCAGATTCCCAGAAATCGGGGAGGGCTATATTATATTGTGATCGAGTGAAATACCCCAGTACAAGGCAGGCCGCGGGGCGGCTAGCGCGCGTCGCGTCTCGCTCGCACACTTCATCACAAAGTATTATCCAAAAGGAAACCTTTAAAACACTCCAATTAAACAATCTTCATAAAACAGTTCAAAAATTAAGCTGTCACGTGACGCCAGCACCAATAATCCTTTTTAAAACGTGTAACGAATGTGGATCAAATCGAATCGAAGATTGATTTTTTTCTGAACCGATTTTAGGCAGGTCAATGTAGTCTGGGGTTTTTTAGTGTCCGGGTTTTAAAATTCAACCACATTACAGTTTTAGATTATCCATCCGTGTGATATAATCCTATAATAACATTTTCGGCCATATTAGCAACGTTTTTAATTACATTGATTTTTCTGTTACATGCGGTTTTGGGTGCAGTCTTATAAGATTTGTCCGTGATTATCCGAACAGTTTCTGTTACATATTCCTCTCGTATTAAAACGTGTATGTAATGTGGAGCGCCCTGATTACCGGATCGTGAATAGAACCTGCAGTGGAGTTAGCTTTGAATGAATATTTGCGCTGGTTTAAGCTAACCTACATTTAAAGATTTTTCTATCAATTTTCATGCAACATAAGCTTGTTAATTCCAGCCGTTATTGCAATAATTTATTGAGATCATAGTTCAATAAACTTTTAATATTCTAACGTTTTTTTGTAGTTAAGGTTAGCTTGAGCTTTTGATTCGCTTAAACTTAACCGCATTACCATCTCGCCACATGTTTTATTGGATAACCATTTGTCGGATAACTATTAATTCTGTCGCGAAGATGCATGGAATTTTTTTTTATAAATTATGAGTTAATGCTTGACTACAATCCCACCTGATGGTAAGCGGTGATGTAGTCTTGGTAATGCGCATTAACTTAGCATTTATGTGTAATTAGATAGTGTACAGGTATATGACAATTTACGAAAAAACCCCTAACGATAACTGACTGACTGACAAACTGAAGACCCGAAGTATAAAGCTTTGAGAATGACTCTTTACATTTGTGGAGTAGTAACAAAGGATTTTTTAAATTCCCTTAATTATATGTGAGTATAAAAATTAAATTTGATTAATTTTAAACTGATTATACTTTGTTCTGGGATATCTTATATTAATATTCGCGAACTAAGTTATAGGCACGAGCTTTAGCAATAGTTCAATAAAATTACGAAATAAAATACCCAAGTGTAAACTTGGGTAAACTTTGTAAACTTTGTAGATTGTAGTCAGGGATAGCACATATGTAGGTTATCTTTTATCCCGGAAAAATGTTGAGTTCCCGTGGAATAATTTGGGATATGAATAGATCATTCATATCCCAGATATCAAACTCGGTACTGTCATTTAATAATAATAGTCAAATGATTGTCTTCTCATGAGGGAAATTCTCAATAGTTAATAATGATGAAAATTGGCTTTATTATACCACTCTTCCACTGGAGCAAAGGTATAAATTAACGGTATTAAGTAAGTGTTTTGATATTGCAATTTCGGGGTCACAAAGACACTTGATTCTCCTGCGACAGAGCTCATAGTTCCAAAAATGTATAAATATCAGTTTGGTTCATGACTGTCGTTTTTTCACTAAATCAATGTATTAGACAGTAAATGAAATCAAATCAATCAAAAAACTTTTCAAAAGTCAACTACTTACGCCATCGCTTCAACAAAGCACTACGATGAGTGGCCCTGGTAGAAGTAAAATGTGTCATTACATTTAAAAGACAATTTTCAACCAGTACTCCCCAAACAAATTAGCCTCGTTGACCATTTGCAATGTTTTTCATTTAAGACTTGCCTGATTTAGTTTATAAAAATTCATTAAGTGTTAATTGCCGGCTGCTTGAGGAGTTAGTTCGATCTTTTCCGATGAGGCATTAATGCATTATGTGTTGCTGATATACGTGGGCAATTTCGTGTGTTTGTTTATTTGTTTGCTATTCGAATAAAAAAGATAAGCATATTATGTGTGGGTTAATTCGATCCCGTATAATTAGACATTATTTTCCGTCTGTGTTTGTATGTATTGTCCATGGCACCTAAGACTTAAGGCATCCTAGTGTGTTATGTGTAGTGTTATTAATTTATGCGTACCGCGAAGGTTTATAATAAACTGCCCGCGTCAGTGTTCCCGTTGGGTTAATGTAGATGCGTTCAAGAAGAGTGAAGGCATCTTCTAAGTTAGTGCTTCATCCAAGGCTACTTTGCTTACCATCAGGCAGGATAGTAGTCAAGCATTAACTTATAGTGTAAAAAAATTGTCTCGATATTTCGAACAGAACCAAAATTGTAACGCATTTTCATAGACCTCAACTTTGTTTTCTTTATTCAGGTCGTTTTCCATCTCTGAGGTTCTATATAGACCGATTGCGTATCACTGCTTTTACTAAGTTCAGAGTTAAGCGTGTGGGCGTCATGACGTTCGACATTTGGTCTCATTAACGAGGTACTTGCTAAATATAGAAGATACCTGCCATTAAGTCGTGAAACTCGTGAAAGCACAGCTCGTAAATAAAGGTTACTGCAATATAGATGAATACATAAAGGATAAGGACGTCTGGAAATAATAATGCCGTACCCAGCTCCGCAAAGACAGTGATAGTATTATTAGTGTATTTATTAATTCAAAAGATGTGTTGAGGAGTTTCTTTCGCTGTTTCTTCTCCTCGATGTAAAAGAACCTTTCCGAAACGGCGGTAGAATCAAAAAAATTACGTATATAAGTGTATTGAAATAATACCTACAGAAATAAATGATTTTCAATTTTGAATTTTGAAAAATATTGTTGGAAAACGTATGTATGTAATAGGTACTTACGTGATAGGTGAGGAAAATATAAACTCAAAAAGTAAAAAAAATGATATTAGTGAGAAATTTATTTGTTGTTTTACTGCCGTCATTTATTAAGTTTCAAATTAGTCCGATTACATTTATTATAGCTTAGGATTTTATTTAAAAAAATCCATTATTAAAAGCTCTACTTATGTTACAAAGAAAAAGAAATTGGAACTATGTGACGCCTTGTAACATGAAATATATATATAGTGTACTATTTATTATGTCATGTATTCCAGTTTTATATAATCGAACTGCGTACAAAATATACAAGAGCTAAAGAGGAACTCTATATGAAATTCTATACTGATCTCTAGGTAGAGTACGGATTTAGGTTTCGCATTTTGAGTTATTACAAATTATTATATAATTCAACTTATTAAACTTGAAATATCTATTATGATACTACCTATTTAACTAGCCGTCACCTTGTCAGTTATATTGGTATAAAGTATGTCGCTATAAGTACATGATGGTATAAATTATTAACGATAATAAACGTTTAATAAACAAAATATGTCATTGCTTAGATTAAATAAACATTTGTAGCAGCCTTAATGGTTTTAGTAGAGAAATGCGTGGTGCGCATGTGCTGAACTGGGAGGAAGGTTCTACTTCAGCTTTATGATGAAGTAAGCGAAAGCAGCTCATTATTACTATTATAACAAAACAAATTTTATATCAAGAGGTGAAGAGGTTCATCTCTAAACTTGCAATACTCAAACTCAAATAATTTATTTCATGTATATCTACACTTGTGAACTTCAAATATTTTACGTACCATCGTTTTGGAAAGGTGCATTATAAAGAGAAAATTAAAAGGCAAAAGAAATTCTTTAGCACATTTAATAATACCTACAACAATTACATACTTATGAATAACTAACTTGAGCAGAACTGGCTGTGGCTGTTGATATTCATGTCTCCATGTCATTTATATATTCATCCATTTGTAGTGTCTTATATGATATTGTTTAATTCGCGGCTTATTATTTTATTTACTTGTATTTTATTATTAATTAGTGACCGCCCTCGCTTGGCTTCGGTATGTATTTTACTTTGTGTATGTATGTATTTTCCTTGTATTCAACTTCAAATTTTTCAATATTATGTCATTCATATTTACATTACGATGACAATAAATTCAGAATATCGTACTCTTATTATGTCATAACACCATATATAGCACTTATTTGATTGAATCGTGTTTTCCTGTGAAAGTTAAATATTTTTCCGGGATAAAATACAGACCTATGCATTCTCCAGTCATTCAACTGTCTCCATACTAAATATCGCATCGGTCCGTGTTAGAGTCCAAAATCACATTGAACAGCTGTATTCTAGTCACATTTAAATAATTCTCATAAAGCTTTTTTTCAATAACAACGTTAAAATATATCTTGTTAACCAACACAACACTTTTTAAACATACAACGCCATCTGGTGCTCACACCAGTTGGACTAATAGCATTTTTTTTCTTGTTTTTTCTTTAGGTTAGACAAGTTAATTTTTGACGTCAAACCCACGTGATGGTAAGTGGTGAGGACGTCAGAGATCTAGGGCGCATTACCTTAGTAAAAGCCATTGTTTGTTACACTGATAATATTTCTAAACTATTTAAAATTTGCCATTATCAATTAGTGTGGAAAAAAAATATTACCCGAATAAAAAAGTCTATAAAATTATGGATGTCAAAACAAAGATAAATTTTATTTCATGTTTTTGCCCCTGTGCGTTACAATTATTAGGTTTTAAACAATTTTTATCCATATATGTACATTAGTAGGTGCGGCGCAAATCTTTAATGGTCTGGGCAGGTTAAACGAATGGTTTCATTACTAAATTTGATTAGAGGTGACGCGGATGATATTATTTTTTATAATTAGCAGCACTAAAATTTGTTTCCCTCGAAGATAAACTCAATTCGCTGCCCGTAATTTAACCTTCACCTACAAACTCGGTGACAGATCTTAATGTCGAATTTGAAAAAGATGAGAAAATCAATCAGTTGTCATTTTTAATGACTATTTTTGTAAGATTTGCTATATAGTACACATTTTTAAATTCAACTATAATGGGACCAACAGAAACTTCGGAAGCTAAATCTGATGGCAATAAATCACCTCGTGATAGTGATGCGGCTGTAAACAAAGAGCCGAATAGTAACAGTAGTCCGGATGGAACACGTAAGGAGGCTGCGGTAATGACGGTCAATAGTAATGATCGTTACGATTCGAGTATATCGAGCGAGGAGCACGTACGGAAGGCCAGAGGGAGACGAGGAAGAAGGAGGGCACGATACAGGAGGCCACGGGCGAGCCTGACCCGGATATCGAAGAACAGAGCGAAGCAACACATAAGGAGCATAATGAAGAAGAAACCGAGGGAGAGGCCGCTCCAGATGATGAGGGAGACGGCGCAGTCGATGGTCTCCGGGCAGAGAGGGACGTCGATATCGTCGGACTCGTTCATGTTGAGGCAAGGCTGCCCGCGCTGTGGACATCTGAGCTGTCATAGATTTTGTTGAAATAGGACAGTCGCTGGCGAATAAATTATTAGTAAAACTTTGTGCCATTACCAGACAAATACTCCCAAGCACGAAGTTTTTGATGAATAATATATTAACGTAGAACGGAATATAAGTCAGATAAAGCGGCGAGGGAAAACACTAGTGTTTGAGCTCACGTGACTTGTAGAAATGCTCTCGGTATATTTTGTTGTGTTGAAGCTTCACCTACACTAACTTTAATCTTTTAATCAATTATGGTTGCGTAATTCGGCTTATATTGAAGTTTGCGAGTTTATATTTCTTTTTTTTATTTGAATAAACGGCCTATTGTCTTGATGACTTGACTTCTCTCTAGTAATTCACTTACTATGAAGTTAATTTTAAGTTAGGTAAAAAAAGAGTAGGCAAAGTATGACTCACTGATAAATATGGAACTCGATAAAAATGAAGAATGCATAAAAATACTTCGGTAAAAATTAAAAGTTCAAAACAACGTTGGTCATATGTAACCACCACATGTCCTGAATTTCAAAACTAAGCTCGGATTTAATGAAATAACTATTAGTGTATCTCGTTCGAACAATTAGTTCAATAATAGGGCCTTCCGATATTATTCCATTGCACTACCATTTAATTGCAGTGTTGACTCTACACAGGCTCTGGTTTCTCCTAAATGTTTTTCTACAAAGTGAGGACACCTCACTCGTTAAGTACTCCTTTCTTCATTTTTAAACATAGATTAAACTCATTTAAAACCCAGACCACATTCGAACTGACCTCTATTTAAACATTACCATAGAAATAGTGTCGTTAATCTGTGTCCATCGATGAATGTTTTGCATGTTAAATAGTTTTATTGACGACTTAATAGTGGTTTTAGATATAGCTATTATGTTTGTTATGTATGTACCTAAAATTTATTATAGTTATGTATGTATTATATGTATATTTACTTAAATTGGTTTAATTTTAAGCTTGTTAAGGACAATGTTTGCGACTCTACGTATGTTTTTTTCCGTTTGTCCTCCATAATAAGGTTGTCTGGTAGAAATCTACAGCGATAAGATCACCTTTATGTTCGTTTTCTCTTTTCTTTCTTGTATTTATATTCTATATATTTTATTTACGTATAGATGTTTTGTGTATATTTTATTCCTGAAAAAAATGCAGAAAAATATGATTTTTATTTTGACGGAATGATTCACAATGATTATTTTTCACAAATTTCATGATAATATTATACTTGTATACCAAGTAATATATTTGCAAATTGCTTACGTTTGCAATTCTTTCAATAAAACGTACTTATATATTCTTAATAATAATAATGGAATTCCGAGGGAAATTCAATTGAATAGAGAAAGGTTTTGTGAATTAAATACAAACGTTCATGTGTATTTTGTAGAGAAGAGGTCTAAAACACTTTAATATTACATGTAAACAATATAATCTTTGCCACATCTTCTTTCAGATACAACAATGGCTCAATTACATTCAAACGAGTATAACTAAAACAAAACTTGTAAACGTCGACAATAACCTAGTGATAAGAATTAGTGGATAAATAATAAATCTGAGCAGTGATACTAGTGAAAGGTATCCGTGATGTAAGTGGCAAGATCACATCATAACCTGAAGTGAAAGTGTTTACGTCAGTCTGTCAGTGTGCGGTTAGCCGCGGCTGAATGCGCTCGTGTTGTTGCCAATTTAAAAAAAAGTAAAGTGAAAAAACGCGCCAAAACCGCTGTCAAGTTGAGTGTATAGTTGTACGCATTCGGTTGTGTTCGGTGTTGTATATTTATTATATCGCAGCGAGGCTCACTGTCGTCCAATGAGGGCGCGGGAAACGCCCCCGTGCGGGACTCCGCTCTTCGCCTTGGCGCTTCTACTAATACTGAACGCCGGTAAGTCAATTTTATTTCTACGTTCCTTTGTAGTAAGTAGTAGCTATCAGTTGTAGCCTTGTAGCCAACATCTGATTTTACGTGCGGTGAATCGTTTTAGAAAGTCGCGTGGTACGACAAATGTCAAACGCAAAATGTATGAAGGATTAAGGATTTAAAATGTACTGAATGTTAAGGACCACTATTCGACTATGCATTAGTTTCTCAATCTGTCAATGTCTCCATTCATAGACCCTACATCTCGTAATGTAAAGTAATATATCTTGACAGTGGTCGGCCTTAAGCCAGATAGATGTAGTAAATTAGTGCTCAGATGATCTTGACACTAATATGGGTATGATTCATCTATATCCATGACTTAAAGACAAGGCTTTTTTGTAAGGGCATGTGGGGGCACTCAGTGCCCCAAAGGAACTTTTATAAAAATGGAATCATTGCCATAAAAACATGCAAAAATAGAAGAATTTGAAAATAAGTCAAGGTAACCTTTAGAAATTTTTTTGTTATTTTTTTAATAGGCCAAAATTATCCAAGTATAAAATCGCCTCATCTGAAATTCTGTTAGTCTTAACTTGAGACTTGTCTGTCACCGTGTAATATGTTTGTGTATGGTGCGGTACAAAAACATATTGACTTAAACTTTCAAGAATTACTGTGCCTCCAAAAAAGAAGCAAGAAAAAAGGCCTTCATATCTATAAGATATATGTATAAGGGATTATTACGTGAACTGTTTTATTTTATTATGGTAAGATTACTCTGTGGTATTTTGAAAAAAGAAAAAGGTTTTGTTATAAATATAATAGCTAACCATTTATTGTTAGCTGGCTCTTTCCATGTAAGGTCACCACATCCGTAAATCAGGGGCATTACAATGCGTTACCGGCCAAAAAGGAAACCATGACCCCGCTTATTAATTCCTTTCTAAAACTGCAATAGTTAATGTTTACTTAATGGCTGGTTTCAATGGTAGTTTATGAGGCAGCTGATCCCTTAAAGGCGCTATCGTGGTTAAAGCCTTGTTAACAAAAGCCAATGCCAAGCCTATTGTCTATTGATCAGCAGATTTCATATGCAGAGAAATTTGATAATCCAAAGTTCTTTTTTTATGAAAACAGCCGACTATTTAAGTAGTCACCATACGTTTAAAGCAAAGGTCTTACACTTTTTCATGGACCTACAAAACAACATACTTTAGTACAAATATAATGAAATATATTTTTTTATTGATTTTTTTATACACTACAGCTCAACAAAAACGTTTTAAGGGACAAAAATAATTAAATTATATATTAACTAAGTGAGCGACTGACTGCGAATGACGAGAAATCGATAGATCAGAAGCTTACAAGCATTTCTTTGAGTTACTTAAAAAACAAAATCTAACCTAACCTAACCTAATTTCTGTATTTCCAGTCACTCACTTAGCAATGTAGTCGCACGGTTAGTTATTTTTCGTTTACTCAAATTCATACCGCTCAAGTTATAAAAACAGTATGTCATCATCAGTCGCTAAGTATTTTTTATTCGATCGTTTTATAATTCCCCGAAAGATAATATCAGTATTAATATAAATAATATAATAATAATATTGAAAGTATTTTCACAAGAAGTTCTACTATTAAGCGTGTAGGCTTTAATCATATCTTACGACATTCTGGTCTACTGTTATGGTTTCAGGCACAAGGCTCCATACGACCCTATTTGTAAGATTATTAAAATAAAATAAATGGTGTAACTAACACGACTTTGTTTTATATATTATTAAAACAATTTATTTCATGGGATTATAGTCTATATTTTATCACAATTATTCAACAATGGACAGCCATCATGACATTCTTACTTTTTAATCCATAAGAACAATGGTATATTCGAATGAGGAAGGATGCAAATCAATCTATACTAAAATACTAACAATAATAATATAAAGCTGAAGAGTTTATTTGATTGTTTGAACGGGCTAATCTCAGGAACTACTGGACCGATTTGAAAAATTATTTTAGTGTTACATAGTCCATT
>DWJN01006209.1:0-10846 GCA_018248895.1 Carystus phorcus
TTAAATATTTTTCCCATGTATTTTGAACACAAAGAAAACTAAATAATATAATTTTAACATCATATGTAAGAACTTTATGTCTCGGGTGTAAAGGGGTAAACATGCCTGTTAGTTTAAAAACCGGATCCTTTCAGAAACCGGATGAATTAAATGTATCTACTAGTACTGCGAATTAGCTAGTTTTCTAGGATGGATAGAGTTTCTTGAGAGTGAGGTTAATTTTTGGAAAACTAAGTTAGTTAGATAGTTGGAACTATCGCATTAAGGCATCCATCACAGTAGATGGAGTGTGGGCTCAATCATCGATCAATTAGAATCTTCAAACTTTCGAACATAGGAAAATCATTAATGTCTATTTGGTTTAAAGTCCAAGTTACCAATACAATCCCGGTAGTTAAAAAGCGACTTGAACATTTTTCCTAATTAAATTGAACGTAATAACGGATCGTAAAACATAAAATACATTTTATGTCACATTGAATTGTAAGTTATCGAATCCACTTTAACAGAAAAAAATATCTTAGTCGATCGAACCGTTTATGAGAAGAAACGACGAAATAAAAATTATTTTTGTGTTGGATAGTCCATTTACCGAGAAAGACTATTTAATATAACGCTACGATAAATAGGAGCCGAGCATTGATATCTTACAAACATTAGACAAATGTTCCAAGTTGATACAAGGTTCGCCGAGTCTAATATTTTAATGATATTTTCAAAACATTCCTCATCCACACTCATCTCCGCATCTGGCGACAAAGCGTAATTACGTAGACTAAATCTTGTCTGAAAGATACAATGTCAAAGGCGCAACGACAAATAAAATTAAGTTTCACAAGGAGAGGTGTCAAGCTCAGATGTCGCTTTCGCACCACGTTTAATAAGTTTTAGGGTTTGGCTTAAGTGAGAGAAGACAGATTATTGTTTAATTTTTCAAACTCAAACTCTCTAACTCAAATAATTTCTCTTAATTGATATAAATACACTTATGATCACAAAATATTGTCACAAACGTGGGTTGGGGATAGAAGAAGGAAAGATTTTACGGAAAGGTGTTTATTTACCACGGTAGGACACTAACACTCGAAGTACTGCACACTAGCGGGACTCATTCGCGGAGGACACTAGCGAAATTCACTCGCGGAACTCACACGCGTCACTCACTCGCGGACGACTCTTCGCGAGACTTCGCTTTGTCTTCCTTCACTTCTTTTTTCTTCTTCTTGCTTCATCTCCTTCCTTCTTATCCTTTCGGATTGGCGTCCAAACTAGGACTACCCGTACCGTGATTTCGTTCGCCTTATGAACCCCTAAATTTTGAATACTAATGATCCAAATTCAAATCATTTTTTAAATTTCTGCTATCTCACTCAAACACCCGATGTTCCAAATGCAAATACTTTTTAAATTTTTATCATCTCACTTATTTTCTGTCCGTATTTTCTTTTTTTTAATTTTGTCCGAATCCATCTAGAAAGTTCCTTTCAAATTTAATTTTAATTTTTATTCTTTTCATGCCATTACATTAAATACACACGTGACGTATTTCGGCCAACTACGCGACAATATTTTGCATTTACCACCGTTTCGGTGGAGCCTTATTATTCTTAATAACACGGTGAAAGATACTTTCAGGACATATTTTAAAACAATACTTATCTACTGAAGCGCTAATAGCCTGGCGGCTCGCGTTCATCCTAAGCGACCGACAAACTTAAGCAGCTGCAGGCGTGGTGGTATCTGGATTGGTGACCGCTAGTGGCTAAAACTACTTGATCGTTTCCGTACTTCTACTAAGTTAATGCGCTTTACCACCCAAGACTACATCACTGCTTACTATCACGTGGTATTGTAGTCAAGCATTAACTTATCTATACTTCTATACTAATAATATAAAGCTAAAGAGTTTGTTTGTTTGTTTGATTGTTTAAATGCGCTAATCTCAGGAACTACAGGACCTACAGGACCAGGAAATTATTTCAGTGAAAGATAGTCCATTTATGGAGGAAGGCTATACGCTATATAACATCACGCTAAGATGAATAGGAGAGGAGCAGCAATAAATTTAGAGCTTTCCTTGCATGCGCTAAGTAAACGGTGAAAGTTACTCAAAAATCATGTATTACAATATGGTTCCCCTTTAAAAGTTCTAAATAAAAGTTCGCGACAGCACGTCTAGCTTTTAAAGTTAACCCACTATAAGCATTAGCAGCAATAGTAATAATTAATATGGCAAAACAACGTTTGCTGGGGTCATCTAGTAACAAATACAAAAACTAACATGTAGGCTACAAAGTTAATGCAATAAGAAGGAAAATGTAAGCGGTTGACGTTATTAGTTCTCTGAACGATGGTAACTATTGTACTTAATTTGTCGCTACATCAGTCGCTAGAACACTTTGAGATAAGCACCGTATGTTCACGTTCAACCCAGCGATAAATTTATTAGATATACTAGGTTATGAGCGGCAGCGATTTTATTTTGCTCGTAGCTGTACCCGCTGAAGTGATTTCACAAAACAAAGTTTCATAAATATTTTACACTACACCAAGTTTGATACCTGCGTCATTAATGAAGATTTCCCTAGTGATAACTCAAATGAACGATAGACCAGAAAAGTCGACCAGAAAAGTACCCTATTCCCTCGTGACCATCTTAGCTGCAGGAGTAGAACAGATCAGAATCATTGATTAAGGGTAACCCCTAGTACACACAAAGGGCTGGTTGTCCCAAGAACCATTTCTTCAGGAACCAAGTCTCCAAGCATACAGGTGAACCTTTAGAATACTTTTTATCCAAGAAAATACCAGATAGCAAGTTTCTAGCTAAGATTTTTGGGGGAATTCGAATCCTGGAAATTCCGCTGTTAAACCGAAATCTATTAAGAATCACATTCGTGTGCTTAAGATTTAAGAGGGAAGTTAGATTGAACCACCAAATTCCCCCTTCGAACTACGGCTTTGCAAGTTAGGGTTTCAAAAGTTGTCAAAGTTTGGGCTTCAATATTAAAATTTGACATAACATAACACATTTTCAGTGATTATTAGAAACTGTATTTTAAAAAGTCAGGACATGGAGAAAATCTCCACTTTATTCATATAACTATTACATTTAATTATAACTATCTCTTTTGTATTTTACCAATCTTATACTCGTAATATTCAATTGTACCTTGACTTTGAACATAACAACTTGTTGTCATAAACGACATATAAATTCCAAATTATCAACATAACGTAAACAGATACAGAACAAAATTCATAACAATATAACATAAAGTTATCTGTATTTGGGTCGGAGCAATCAACTCCACATGTTGGTCTACAGTTTATGATATTAGCGGCTTCCATTATGTGCGGGACACTGGCTGTATGCCCGTACACTCTGTATACAAACGTCTGTACAGGGAATAGTCACAGTCTTCTATATGTTTTCAAGATTGTAATTGGTCTTTTGGTAATAATGGATGCCAATCTATCACAGAGTATAGAGTATAGAGTTCAGCAGTTCACCCTTCTACTTCAACTTCTTCAAAACGCTGGTAGATTGGAGAAAATTAACAGCAGTAATTTCGAGTGCTGGTGTTAAGGTTTTTTTTATTATTTATTACAAGTTAATGCTTGACATCAACTCCACGTGGTGGTAAGTGGTGAGGATGTCTGAGATGGTAGACGCATTAACTTAGTAAAAGCCTATTCACTCTCTCTTTCTCCCACGTCATAAGTAACCGGGAACACCGAAGCAGGCAAGCTATTCCAATCCTTCGCGGTGCGCATAGAACGACGAAGCAAACCGTGTCGTTCGTACCAGCGGGATGTTCACGACGTATGGATGGATACTCGCCGTGCGTCTGGATGTTCGGTGGAGGAACGGAGCTGGGGGAACAGGTAGCGATTTCAGGGCGTGACCACTTTACAGATTATGTCAATGTTTTATTGTTTTACTAACATTTTGACAACCTTCGTAGCGCAGTGATCACCATGTCGTTTTCTGTTTAAAGATGATGAGATGAGTTTAAATTTCTGTCCTCGGTCTGGGTGTGTGTATTGTCTTTGTGCTGTTCCATGTGACCCACTATACAGTATTTATGCGATTGTGGACAATGTGGGATGATGAGTGTATAGCGTTATGTATGCAAGTAAATAAAATTGTAGTGTCTATTTGTAATATTAAAATAACCGCTTTTTACTAAACGCATATACCGAAATAACATTTTCTACAATTTTCTACAACATGTCTGTCTGTCGGTCTGTCTGCCTACTTCTCTGTCGGTCTGTCTGCTATCTGTTTCGACTAATCTTTGGCGGACCGGCTGACCGATTTTTACAAGACTTTCATTGGCAAATAACTGATGTAATAAGCAGTAATTTAGGCGACTTGATTTTAGAATTTTAAGTTGACGCAAAATCTGCAAACTGAACAATTTTTTTTGTTAAATATCATGCGGAAAAATTTGCGGACACAGCTAGTAAAAGATACGACAGGAGCCCCAAACCTTGTACCAAAATGTAGGCGAATAGTTGCGGGAAATTCGTATTGATGACGTAATGTAATTACGGTCGCATTAACGGGACGACACGTTAGAGCCGTGACATTCCCTTTACCAATATCTAGGTGCCATTAGCGTCGACCCGGCACGTGACGTCACGTTACAATCAGCTAATTGACGTGTCACGAATCTGAAGTGTAGCATAGTAGGAGTATATTATATTACTGTGCCTTTGATATTGGAACACAAGGTTTGTTAGAATCACTTCCAAAAAGTATCATAATATTAATGAAGTTTCCTTTTTTTAATGGTTTGTCTTTTTACAAAGCAATTCGAAACTCAGTCATCAAGTCTTATTATTTACAATGTCCACTACTGAGTACGCGTCTCTCCTCATCACTGAGCAGGTCTAGAGCATACACCGCCACGCTTGTCAAGTGCGGATTGCTGGAGGGGTCAGTGGCCAACGCAAGTTGCGATAAAATTTTAAGCCACCTGAATTTACGATAACAACCCAATATAACGATAAAACCGTTATTTACGATAACAACCGGGACCGACGGTTTAACGTGCCCTCTGAAGCACGGAAACATTCAAGAAATGTTAGCCGTAGCGGTTACCCATCCAGGTAACCCGCGCCTTCAGTTGCTTAACTCGGATCGCATAGGATCAACGCGAGCCGCCGAACTATGAGCGCTTCAGCAATCAATTAGTCAATCTTGTTAATTCTGACAAAATAAATTTCGTAGTATTGCTTTTTTTATTAGACACACGGAATCCCAAAAATCCTGGAAACACGATTCCTTCAGCTATAAAACGCTAGAACGGAACCGAATGTTACAATGACGGAGCAATTCAATTTGCAAATTGCAATGGCTTCAATCTACACAGCGCGACAGCACACGGCGACATTTCGCTCAGAATTCGAACTCCAGTTGTGTTTATTCGACTTTATTTATATAAATTGTACTCCAAACTGTACTTCGTCATATAAAACGACGATCAGATAATTTTAATTTAACCCTATATTTCTACTCGTGGTGCCATCTGCCAGATTACTAACGAGACAGAAACTACTCTATATTTAATTCCTATAAAACTACACTACAATATCAAAACATTGATAGTACAATATTTAAAAGCAAGAAATAAAATTATTAATTAAAAATTATAAACTGTTTCTTCATTATTTCTTAGCTAGCAACGAGTCAGCGACATTTTCGTTACCTATAGAATGATATTATCAAATTTAAGGTCAGACAACGCGTTCGCAATTTGATGATTAATAACATCTAATTTGTGTACTCTTAATAATATCTCATTCACTCCCTTTTATGTTTTCCCTTGTCACAACCCTTTTCCAAACAGCAGATTTTCCCGACACTTTGAGAAATGTTGGAACATTTCAACCGTTAATATTAAGCGGCTAATTACGAAATAAAAATGTCTGTATAATCCGTTAGTGACATAATACTAGTAGTTGGTTTGCTCTGAAAACGTATAAAGACTTGAAAAAGTGAAGACCTGTAAATATTTTTATAATATCTCTTTTTGTCTGATATAAATAAAAATACATTACGAACTACCTCAAGTTCATTACGACACAACAGAAAAATTACCACCAGAAAACTCACGCCCCCACAAACTGATTTACGTGAAGCGATTTGTAACCTTTTCGAAGAATGTAGGTACTAATGGTGCATGCTCGACTATGTATGTATGTCGATAAATATGAGCAGGACTACTCCAATGTGTAGGACATGCAATTTAATATTAATATTTATGTAACTACGCCTTTTTAGTGTAAAACCAGGTTCCACCAACACCACCTGGACACCTGGCGTTCTTCCACAGTACGGTTTTCACGACACTTTCTACCTCGCACGTGTAAACCGTGTAACGAACTTCCTGCACCAGTATTCCCACAGTGCTATGACATGGGGTCCTTCAAGAAGCGAGTCCATCGCTTCCTTCTAGGCCGGCAGCGCGTTGGTGATATCCCTAATGTTGCTGATGTCCATGGGCGACGGTGATCACTTATCATCAGGTGACCCGTCTCGTTTGCCTGCTTACGGCTTAAAAAAAAAGATACATTTCATTGAAAAAGGTATTTGATTTGTTAATAATAAACATTAAATAACAAATCGTATCTACACAACCATTAAGCTATTGATAATACAACAAAAGTCAAGAGTGAGCTAAGTTACTGCGATTTAACACCCAAAACTACATCACCGCTTACCATCAGGTGGGAATTTAGTCAAGCAATCATTTGTAATTTAATTAATAAAAAAATACAAAAATTTACTGGTTGTTAATTGTTGCTAGGCTTTGTTTGTTTACTTATATTCCGGCTACAATTTGAAAAAAGTATAGGTGTGAGTTATGAGAGCCATCTATATGTTGGGCATATAGTACAGAACACAACGGTCACCTCTAAAAGGAAACTTTTAATTCATTAATGCAACAGCAGCGATAAGTATCTTCTAGACCTCCTCAGCGATGAGGCGACCCGTGCTCAGTAGTAAGCCATGAATGAGTTGAAGGTATTACTTATATCTTTCTGTGAAGTTCGCTGCCACAAAAAAAAACTAACTGACTAACTCCTACCTTTTCCCTTGAAACAGCAACAACTTGTCATGGCTGGGATTAATAGGTACTCAAGCCCACTGATCGGGAGTCACTAAACGTCTAAACATTAAAAATCAATTCTATCTCCAAATACATGTCAACCACAACTTTGTAACAAAGTTTACATCGACCAAATTCAGCGGAGCATCCTAATAGTTTCAGTAAATAAACAACTGTGTTACCTAAAACATAAATTTCTTCGAAATGTTGTTTTCTTACGACGAAGTAAGTTGGAAAATACTTTATGGAACGCTCAGTTTATTACTGAGAATTGTGTGATCATTCTAAGAATTCTTTAGGGAATGTTGAAATACAGCTTTCATTTTAACAGTAATATTTTTAATGTGTTTAGTTGAGTAATAGCAGACGAGTCAATGACAATAAGCGGTGAAATTTGTTCAGTTATCCAATAAGGGGCTATCCATAAATTACGTCACACGTTAAAGGGAGGGAGGGGGTCAACGAAGTGTGACATTGTGTGACAAGGGGGTCGGAGGGATCTACAATGATATACTGTTTTGTTGTACCATCAAGAGAATTTTGTTGTTGTTTGACCTAAATTTTGTGACATCACATTTAAAAACCTATCATAACAGAAGTGTTAAATGTCGAACTTTGAAGTATTAACTTGATGTAAAATTTTATTAACAAATTATTTAAATTGAAATAAAACAAATTTCAGAACTGCTGTTAAAATACGTAACGTCACACTCTACGAAGGGGGGCCTCACAAATGTGATCAGCTGCGACTTTTTATCTAAAATCATGAAATTCGTGTGACGTAATTTATGGATGGTCCCTTACCTTATTCAACAAAACAAATTATTTGTATATACCGTTGTTCACGAACATCTTTAGAGATGGCGTTTGATGGAGACACCAAGGTATCTACTTATACTTATACATATGTAGATGCGTTACTATCGGAAAATGAAGCAGCAGACACGAACTACAGAATCAGATATTCTCACCTGTTTAAAAAGAGATTTATATCATCACACACGATAAGGCTGTCTTACAAATCGCATTGAACTAAATTTGCCGTCCTATCATTTTATTCATTATTTGATAATTGATTTTAAGCAATTCTATACCCCTTCTAGTTCCGTTTAATGCGGTTAGCATGAACTTTAGTATAATAACAGTCTGATAAATGTGTTCATGATAGTTCCAGAGAATTAGATCGTTTAAAAAACTTTCTATTGTTCTCAAACTACGTTAATATAAGAAGTTTTAGATTAAATATTTCGTCCACATACCGCGTATATAAATACGTAATTCCATCCATTTCTATACTTAGTTCCCCAAAGTCGATACGGTCTCAGAGTTTATCACTGTACTAAGTAATAAACTTATGAATGAACACGCAAACAGTAACGCGTGTAATGAACCGTGAAATCCTCAGAAACTTTTGACTAATGTTCCTTTGGCTCGACGTCAGCCAAAAACAAGTTGACAAACATTTTGGCAGTTACAGAAACTTCGCGACATTGATGTCGTGGCGTTTGTTCGTGGATTTACTTTGAATTTATACGTATTGTATAAGCAACTATGTAAAATTGCCACAGGATGCCTTCAACCCATTAATGGCCCATAACTGAGTACGGGTCTCTCCTCAACACTGAGGAAGTCTAGAGCAACCGGCACCGACGGCTTAACGTGCCCATGCACACCAAAATACATCCAATTGAATGTTCAGTTTTCTTTCAGAACCACTTTATTCTCTGGTAACGACCATGACCGAAACCTATCTAAGTTACTATTACTTTTTCTGTATTATTTAAAATAAGGGTTATGCAATAAAACAAATACATTTCTAGCTTGTGAACGCTACTGTCATAAACTCTAGTGGAACGCTCACCGCGACCCACCTTATAAGATGGTCGCGTGAGTGTTTGTTATGACGTCATGAGTGACGTATTCATCTCGACCACAACAACATGTTCGTCAAGTGGAACGCTGAAATGAGCGTTGTGACCGTTGTGAACGTTTACTGGAACGCGGCCTATGTTTGTTTATACAGTAATAATGTAATTTCCTCTGAATTAGCGTTTAAGATAACATAGCTGCTTGACAAATTTTGCACTTTTGTTTTATCAAAATATTATTAAATACATTATTTTAGTTGTTTTTACTTACTGTCATCATGCCTATTCCAATTCCCCAATTCTAAAGGAAGGAAAAAAGCTAGAAACTAGATTGCAAGTCAGATTAATTCCAAAATGTATTGGCTTTATACTTTCTGTGGGCGGTAATTATCCTCCTAGTCCCAGACGCTTTAAATCTCGTCAAAATGTAATTGAATTTTTCTTACATTCAAAGTATATTTTTATTACGATTGGGGCTAATTTATTTCCTTTTATGGACAGCCAGACCAATCCTATGGGCCAATCAGTCTGCCAGACATTTCCTGTTAAATTCCTTTTTTATTTTGTGTGTTAAGTACAGTTGTGGTTTGAGGTATTGACTACCACTACTTCACCAAATAATATGTATGTTATGATGACGAATTGAATAATATAAAATCCATAAATGTAGGTGACTCACGGCGCGCAGGTAGGAGGTGGTGAAGTGTCCGTCCTCGATGGCGCGGTGGCCCAGCGCGCGCTTCTGTTCGGCCTTGCGCAGGATGTTCTCCTCGACGGTGGCGGCCGTCACCAGCCGGTACACGTGCACGTCGCGCGTCTGCCCGATGCGGTGGCAGCGGTCCTGCGCCTGCGCGTCCATCGTGGGGTTCCAGTCCGAGTCGTAGAACACCACCGAGTCGGCGCCCGTCAGGTTGAGGCCCACGCCGCCGCTGCGGGTCGACAGGATGAACGCGAACACGCGCCGGTCGCCGTTGAACCTGCCGGTATCATCGTCGACCTTCAATATTATCGAGCGACGACGAATAAACTTGCACCGAATGTGTCATCTGTGGGGCGTACCGGTCGACGAGCGGCTGCCGCTGGTCGACCCGCGTGGCGCCGTCCAGCCGCAGGTACGTGTGGCCGTGCAGCGACAGGAACGCCTCCAGGACGTCCAGCACGCGCGTCATCTGGGTGAAGATCAGCACGCGGTGCCCGCCCGCCCGCAGCCGCCTCAGCAGCACGCCCAGCGTCTGAAGCTTGCCTGCAATCGGCGAACGTTGAGAGCGGCGCGCTCAAAGCGAGACGATCCCGAGGTTTCCGAGGGGCGGACTCGGCGAACTCACCACAATCGTACTGCAGCAGGCGAGGGTGCGGGAAGGCCACCGCTTGCCGCGCGGCCGGCGCGTGCAGCAGCGTCAGTGCGGCTCGCGCGGCCCCCACCGCGCCGTGCTCCGCGAGCCGCGCCGCCCGCCGCCACGCCGCCGCCGCGCCGCCCGCGCCGGCCTCCAGCCGCGGGCTCGCCGCGCGACACGACGCCCAGCATACGCTGAACCTGTCGCCCATCATCGATGTACTCGCCTCCGTAATACGCATATATTCTTGTTATTTGGCATAAAAATGGTGACAATGAAAATGAGGCAGACATTCAGGAGGGGCCAACGTCGATGGTTGGTTATTTATTGTAACTATAAGGATATGTAATCGTTCGTAATGATTACGAAAAATTTAAATGCATGTCCACAGCTAGCCATGTCCTTCATGCAGGCTTGTGTTAAGAAATGCAACAATACATTTAATGTTAAAAATGTCACCTGTGATACAATCATAACGACTTTTAATTCCATTAATATTAAGAAATCAGGTGATCTTTGGGGT
>DWJN01006210.1:0-10845 GCA_018248895.1 Carystus phorcus
ACTGAAAATATATATGAAGTAACGAAGTAACTGAAAAGCTTAGAGTAAACAAACACTGGACGTGTAATGTGACGTCACGCAAAGTGCGCGCGATATGACGGCGTTTGAACGGCTCAAATTTCCTCAATGTTTTAAATTCCACTTTAAGAGATTACTAGAATATTTTCAAGCTTATTTATATTTTTTTCTATGATATAATGAAGTAAATGATTAATTTAAGGCAAAAAAAAATTTCATGAATATTCCCTATTGTTGAACGTTTTCGAGCAACGATGTTTCTTTTAAAACATGATTCAAAAAGTATTAAAATTCGGTTCTGCTGATTTAATAGTTTATTGAGATCTAACGCAGTCATAATTGTTTGTGGGATACTGAAAATCGTAATTACAAAAATCTTGAGGTAATGTGGCACTAGCAGCATTTGCGCAGTAATTTGGACACCTTCACTGACTGCACTCATATTTACAAATGATAGAGTATATTTATAATAATAAATAACGCCACACACTAGGATACCCCGTGTTGTGGGTGCCATGGACAACACAGAAAGACAATTTCATACACACCCAAACCGAGAACAGAAATTTAAAATCATCTTTCAAATTTCCCTCTCGCTGTTAACTGAATCCAGGACCTTTCGGACAACGGTCCGGCGTGGTAACCATACCCCACGCGGGTCGTCAATTGAATCCAAAAATTGCTAAGAAATTATTGTATGCGCTGTTTAAACCAAGAACAGTCTTGAAAGGAAAACTTGACCAGTAGTGCAAAAATGTTAGTTGTTGTTTAGACTATTCTAGTAAATTATTGCTTCAATATTATTGTATAAAACATTCAATAAAATGGCATCGTGTAAATGGGCCTTAACCGTAACAGGGCTTTCCATCGATATCACCTTAATAAGAATTGTATGTACAAACTGAAAGATTAAACTGTACTATGTAGAAGACTAAATTTATCGTATCAACGATTTCGCTGGCGTATACA
Source organism: Carystus phorcus (assembly GCA_018248895.1). Taxonomy (NCBI): domain Eukaryota; kingdom Metazoa; phylum Arthropoda; class Insecta; order Lepidoptera; family Hesperiidae; genus Carystus; species Carystus phorcus. The sequence goes on from DWJN01006210.1 coordinate 988, forward strand.
TCGATTATCTAAAGTCACTACTAGTGTTACTGAATAAAATGCATTACAAAAAGTCAATCTATCTCTTTTGTAAAGTATGATAAGATTGTTAGTTTTGTTTTTACTACTAATAAATAATATATTGTCATGTTCAATTTGAAAAAAGAAAACTCAAAAGAACCTTATAATAAAGTTTGTTTTAAATATACGGGATTAAAAAAGAGAATTGATGTGTGTACCGTGAACCTACCAGCTTTAGAAAGCTTTAGAAAGCTGGTAGGTTGACTAACTGCTAACTAGCCGTTCTATACTTTAATATGAAAATGTTTAAAAAAGATAAACTAATACGGTACCTGAGGTCTTGTAAGAGCGCCTCGCCTTGAGCGATGGTCGCGGCGCACGCCTCGAGGCTGGCGGCGCGGTGCTGCGCGCACTGCTCGAGCGCGCGCCGCGCCGCCTCCGGACTGTCGTCCGACGCGCACACCCCGCCGCCGCTACGCAGAGTCTCCAGCCATTGAAGTAACTGGATAAACATGATTAACTTATGTTATCTGCCTAAATAGATCCAAGTTTGTTGCTTTTTACGCTATACCTTTAATTCGAATTACTACATTTCTATTCACCAAACAAATATTATAGTTCAACTGCGTTGCACAAACCATTATAATATACCATAGCAAATTATCCTAAATTATAAAATATATTAGTGACAATTTTATGTTTTGGATTGTATATCAATAATGTTTTAACTATTATGAGAAGTGATAGAAATACAGCAAAGTTAAAATTAATTAATGTTGACATATGTAAACGCAGAAAAATATGTTCGACAAATATGTATGCCGACATACCTCCTTTTCATGGGTGTACAATAACACAGCAAGGTCTAGTCGTCTACGTCGTCTGTCGACTCTCGCCGCGAAAGCGGCTACGTGCGCCTCGAGCTCTCTTGCTACCCCCAAAACTTCCTCCGGATCGCACTCTCCCGACCGGGCCAGCTCTTCCGCCGCCGCGAGTAACTTCTCCGCATTGGTATAAGTATTCTAAAAAGACAATCAACGTATGACAATCTTATCTTATATCATATATAATCTTATTCCAAAAACAAATTTGAAAACCATAAACTATGTACAAATTAGAGAACTTACTTGTGCAACATTTTCGAAATGCTCGTGAGATTTCTGATAAACTCTAGCTTTATGGAGATTCCGCCCTATTCCCGTATTTTTCTGTAAAAAAACTTCGCCGTGGTTTGCGAGCCAATCCAATACCTGAAAATTGTCATATATTAATAACGGTCAAATATTTAATTTCGTATGTTATGCATGTCTCGACATAACATTGTAATGTGTTATAAATTACCATACATTTTAGAGCCTAAGTTTTCCTTCATTAACGTATCTGAGAACAAATGTAAAATAAACCATAAAATCAAGTATGACTGACCTGCCGGCAATCCTCCTTGTAGAGCAGCAGTGCTAGCCGCTGGTGCAGTTTGAGTCTCGCCTGGTGGTAGCGTGCCTCGAGCGCGCGGTGGTGCCCCAGTATCTGGTGGATGACAGCCAGCACGTGGTTCGCGCCCGAGCTGTAGTCCGCGGCGGGATCCCCGCCACTACTGCCCGCCGAACTCACCGTGCCGTCGTTCTGCGATATCAACATAATATGTTTACAGACGACATTACGTTTTTATAGAGATACACTGAAATATTCATTCTGCCTTAACATCAACCAATTATAGCAAGATGCAGACAATTTAATGAAAAAAAAAGCCAGTGCGTGTGGTCCATCATCATTCATTACTTGAAATTATTCTTGTATATCTCTATTCTCAGTACCAGTTAAAACTGGCAGATATACAGTTTAGTAACTTCAACAACAGTGCGGCAAGCGAACAGTGTCTTATTATAGTATCAATTGTTTTAGTTACATAACAGTTTAAATGTTAATATTTTATTTTGAATTTATTATTTTTAGGAATACACAGTAACAGTTAAAGTGTAATTCCAATTCATATTTATACAATGTCAAATACATCATATCCATTAATGGTAGTAAAACAATTATGGTATATGCAACTAGCACTTGACTTTAATTCAAGGTTTTATGGTTTAAGAAGTTTAAGAAGGTTTAATGAAATTAAAGGAAGTCTAATTTAAATGGGTGTAGTTTCCTTTCCACCAAAAGAAACTGTTGCATTACAAAAATATAGGTTCTCCTTTTAAATAGATATTTATAAATTCAAACTAGATTATTCACATTATATTTCAATAGTCCATTGAATATGAAATAGTCCAATAATTACCATGTCAGCGGGGTCGGTTTGGTGGCAAACTTGAACTAAGTGGTCCAGTTGATACAGCAGCTTTTTGCTCGTAGAGTGCACCTATTAAAAGTCAATCACGCTATTTACATATTAGAAAACAAAAACACATACATAATTTGTATTTAATGCAATTGCTATCCAGATAATACAAACAACGAAAAATAACCAATTTATGGAACAAGTAAAAGAAAATTGTACACAGGAATTATTCTGCTTATTTGGAAGTTTTCTATAATACCTTCCTAGATATGAGCAGTGTGTCAACTTGCAGTCAAAATTCAACTATGCATGCATGTTATAATATTGATGTGTAACGTAAAGATTAAAGTGTCAAACCTCTGTGTACGCCTGACACATGTGCTCGTACAGTTGCCTATGTCGCTGGGCGTGCTGCTCTAAAGCGCGAGGGTCGTTGCAAGGCGCACCACCTTGCCCTGTGGCGAGTTGCAGAGAGACTGCGCACTGGGCGCCCCACCCGCCCACCGCCGACGCGTACGCCTCAGCCTTGTGATGAAATACCACTGATAGTGATAGTACTGCTGATCGCTCTTCTAGACCTGGAGAATGCAGCACAATAAATATACATTGCAATAGGTTCGAGTTTCATTCAAAATCCGCTCGAATAATGAGTTAGCCCATCCATCCATCTGCCCATCCAAGTCACATGAGACGAAGATATGATACGACATCTCTACTATAGGGGGTCTCTGCATCTTGTACAAGTTCAAAGGACTTAAGAGGTAGTGCTACTACCTGGCTACTGCCTTTTTCGAGTCATTCGTAAAATATATCTTGGTTAAAATATCAGAAGGCCAGTAATAAGTGTGACATTTCAACCGTTTTCAACCGTTTCAATATAACACCTTAAAAACAGGGGTGAAGTAGCGAAACTTAACCTAAGCCATTTTTCTCAGTCGGTAAGCTAAGCAGTTCACGGCTGTTTGTTGCAGAAATTTTTTAAGTTGCTTCTTGGAGCACTAATGTAAATCAAATAAATTGCATTACAATCTCTCTCAGTATTTTTGCCTCACAAATCTTCGAGTCGGTTCACACATGTGAATTAGAATGGCAGCCCATTTTGTTCAGTTACTATTGTCTTGCCGATTCCAGCTCTCTCACACACATTGTTCATTTTAAAATTATATACGTGCCTGCAGACAGCTGCTTGTAGGCTCTCTCGAGTCGGTGCGCGAGTGCCGTGATTTGTGCTTCGGCGTAATGCCGTTTGTCGGCAAGCCGCCGCGCCGCCGTGGTCACGCGCGCCACGCTCGGCCGCCCGCCGCCGGTACAAGCCGCCGCGAACCTAAAACGTTTTCGAATAATTTTACTAACGATAAAACCCCTTGAGTACATACTTCAGAACATCGGTCCCTTTGAGTATTAATGCTGAAATGTTGTTGTAAAATCGAAAAATATTAACAGAAGTCTATTTATAAATATCAATATTGTTTTTTAAGACCGCATCTAAATTCATTATAAAACATGGAAGACAATTTTTTTTTCTCGAGTCATGTCATGTCATGAGTTTTGACAAATGCCACGTATTTTTATTTACCATCAATTATAAACAATATAAGTACTGGCTGAATGAAATTTTTATTTTAAGTCGATTTTAATTTGTAACTTTAAAGAGAGAAATAAATAACGCTACATAACCGTGGCCAAAAAAAGAAAATTCTAAGGTGATGTGTGGTTAATCAAAACACGGTAGAACTCTCAAGTCATAAGCATGGCATTCAAGGTTCATGTTATGCCGAATTCTCAACAAGTTGCAAAAATCCTAATCACATAATACTTATTTCCTGTCAGAAATATTTTTTAATGCTACAGTCGTTGATTTTGCAACAAAACAAATCGGCGGAAGATGTAAAGAGCGGTATTCCGCCAGAAGTACTCTGTCCTTCTTTTAACTCAATGAATAAATCCGTTTTTAACAATTTTTTACACCAACGGCTATAAAAATATAACGACTACATTATAATGCTGAGCTACGAAATATTTTTTGCTGGAGAAGATTTTCACCCCCATGTTTTTTTTATAACAGACTAAGAAGTTACATAAATATATTCAAACAATCATATACAATATTATACAATGACACCAGGGCGATAGAACACTGTTATTAAATTAAGGCCGCACGACTTAACGGAAACCATAACTTTTAACTGTCAAAATAACGAATTAGTAAAATATAAAAGAAAATGGTATATAAATAAAAACCGAACACAGGTACCTCAGGTACTCCGAACCGGTAACACTAACTTGTTAGATATGTTTACATGTTCAAATTTGAATACCTACCTTTCCAGTAAATGTGTTGGAAAATAACTTACCGAGCATGTTCTTCTTGGAGTCGCTTCGCGGCCGCACAGGACCGACCGATTTCAACGTAGGTAGCTAAAAATGCTGTGCGATGATTGACGATCCACTCCAACATCTAAAATTGATGCAAATGTGGTTTATGTTGAAATAATATCCTTCAAGAAAGAAGAAAGTTTCGAAAATATTGTTTGTAAATCGTATATTACTTATTGTATATAAAAGTGAATACACTTTTCTATGCACATACGATACAATAATATAGATGACAGTCCAGTATCATTATAATGTTATAAACATGTTTTTACGTAAAAAAAGAATTATGACAAACAATTTTTAATAATACAAAAACACTGTTTTTTCTTAGCATATTTAGATGCAATTTTTTTATTTAGTTTTTTTTTGACAAAGAAAAAACTATTTTCAACAACACCCATTTAAGCTGAAATAATTACCTTTTCACAGTCTTGTTCGAAGAGACGTAATTGAAAACATTGATCGAGCTGCATCTTTTTATGCTGCCATAGTTTGTGTGCGTGGGCGTGTGCTGAGCGCACGGCGGAGAGTTGCGCCCGCACGGCGGCCGGCGAGCCGCAGTGGAAGGCGGCCTCGCCGGCGCTGCCACTCGCCTCAGAGCAAGCTGCCTCCGCCGCTTCTAGCCTTTGTAGCACGCGCTCCCCTGGTTACAAACCAACAACAACATCACTCAAATATACTTACTAAAACTTAAGTTATTATTACCAATCAAACTATATTTGACTATTCACATAAAGTCAAAAACAGTTGTTGAATTCATTAGTCATTAGTAGCTCCGAATATAAAAGCTGTCAGTAGACCTTGGACGATGCTAATAGCAAGTGTGTAAAAAAACACAACTGGAACGCCCTACTATGCAGATATGGCACAAAAAATGAAACATAAACACTGCTTACACTTATCTAATAAGTGACTGAAACTAATTATTTGTTATTTTAATTGAGCAGTATACTAGCATTAGTTTATTAGCCGCCAAATATAAAATAATATGAATATTTGGATATAAGCAATTGGTGTGAAATAAATCATTATTTTTTTTTACAACACTTATTATGACGAATGTATAAAGTAACAGATAACACTTCAATCGTTATTAATACTAAGTATATATTTATATCATTGAAAGATAAAAAATATCGAATTATGTTTATGATATTACACTAAAAATTAAATATCATACCACGCTCAACCGAATAACACAAACAATCAAAACACATGATAATGCACTAATACATCTTTCGATATAAAATGATATATCATATAAATGTTACATCTACATCTCTCGTACACGCCCACTAAAACAAACAGGACCTAAATAGCAATTATTAATATCCAATGTATAAACACCCAGAATCAAATACACTAATTCAACGATGATATACATTGTACAATGCCTCAACATAATATGGTAAAGCCGACGTTTAAACGCCTCACTACTACCGGTCTTAAACCACTCAGCCGTGGTAAGTCACGTCATGATACACGAATACAAAGTGCCTGTAATCTTCGCATTCCACTTGTACTGTTGTAAATATTGCACGATTCTAATAGGCCGCAATGATAACTCACAGCAATCGTTTGTACATTAGCACTTGTTATTTTATAAACTTTCTTTGTTCGTCTAAATTTAATAGTAACAAAAGGCAAGAAGCTAAAATAAACTAATACATATTTTGGAATTATAGAAAACGAAATCTCTTAACAGAAGAAACGCTCTCACAAGAAGAGTCGATAGTAACGAAAATTTAATAAATGAAATCAACTCCGATCACAATTTTAATTTCTATAGTATTCGTCTCGAGTTAATAAAGCTGTTTGATTTTGGATGTTACAGCAAAATCCAACGTTTATTGTAGTGTAAGATGTTTTTCCTGTATCATAGAAAATAATTGGATCCTTATGGATTTATTGATATCCAAATGGTCTTGTGTAAACATGACGTAAAACGGAAACAACAAACTGTAAAAAAACAAAATTTATCATGCTAAATTGAAGAGAATCTTCTATGGTTTCTTTTTCTTTTTCTCTTCAATCACCTTCCATCATTACTGAAATTTCTCAACATTAATTTTCATCTATTATTATTTGATGAGAGGCTAATTTGCTACTATTATTAAGGATTTAAATTGAATATATCATAAAATGTATATAATAAGATAATTGTTATATAACATTCTTAGTAGCGGAGTCAACTACAGAGCACATTCATGGTCCACTACAAAGCACGAGTCTCTCATCATTTGTGGAGGTCTAGAACATACTAAAAAAAATACTCTACTACGCTGCTCCACCGCTGTTTAGTAGAATAGTATCGATGATATGCGGCTACTTTGACTAAAGCAATTCTCACCTTGGGCTTCCAGTTCGTCCACGGGCACCTTAGCCAGCCGCTTGTTGATGTCGGCGTGCGCGTCTATAGCGCGACGCGCACCCGTGACGTCATCAGCGAAGTCGGCGCGCGCTACGTCTTCCTGCAGATCATCCAGTCGATCCAGCAGCTCACCGGCTTGCCACATCAACTCCTCTAATGCCTAAACGCAAAATCAATACTATAAAACTTAAAAAGTATGACGAAATTCTCGACCAAACGAATAAATATGTTATAAAACTAAAATTATTACCCGAGTATAAAATGCCTATTTGCGTGTGCTAATCATAACTAAATGGTATTGTTTATAACACTTACTAAACATACACCTATATACATACGAAAAACTAACGATTTCGCCATTTTGTCACATTTCTCTTTGTCGTCTTGCATAACCAAATTACATTATGGAAAGAAATAATAAATTAAAAACAATATTATAATTAACGTCAACAATTATTCAAGACGAATTATAGAACGTACTACTTTTAAAAACGGACTAAATTATAGACTTTTTCCCCGTATTCTTATACGAAGCTGAGCTATGTTCAAAATTTGAAGTTTTTAGCTCATCGGAAAATATAATAGAATAATAGAAATTTCAACTATAACACATAAGACCTTAATTAAATTAAGTTATAACAACGAGGATATATATTGCTCCCAATCGCTAGAAACTTATTATGAATATGTATACATACAAGAAAAAACTATACATTTAAATAACAATATTCATTGTCAGTTCTGCTCTATCCATCAGATATCGTAATTCATTCAGATGCTATTTATTTCTATTATATTTAAAGTATTCACTGTTAATTTACATCTACTCTATTAAGTAACACTCTACAGATACTTACTAATCTCAGATCTATCCACTGTGCATGATCGTATTGTAGTGTACCATCTAAATCAGGTGTCAGTTGTGTGCAATCTATCACTTTAGGCAGTGCTTCTAAGCTAATCATGGTTGTCTGAAACAATATTATAACATATAGATACTATTAACAAATAACAGTTAATTTATTTATCTCTTAATCATATTGAGGTTTAACAAACATTATGTTAGTTAATAAACAATGTTAATATTTAACTAGTAAATATTCTACCATCTGACACTGTTATATCAATTTACTTAACTATCGATATTTTGGTAAGTTTATAATTAATAATCACATATAATAAATATTTACCTCAAACTTGTACTTATGTGCTCCTATGGTCGTGCGTTGCTTTTGCCAAAAATTATCAGGCTTAACTACAAGTGCCTGATGGACGGATGAGGAGAAATGTTCTTGAAGAACTTTCAAAATCGGTTTTATTGCGGCCCATGCAGAGCCGCGCATATCAATTAAAATTGTGAAGCCAGCTGCTCTAACAGAATCGCTGAAAATGAAAAAAATCACCTTAATCATACATAATAATTTCACTACCTATAGATTGATCCTCGAATATTATTATGTTATAATTTTCTGCTTGTATTTCTTAAAAGAAATGACATTTCTTGTTCAATTAAAATATCCAGTTATGTATATTATAACAATTTATTTGTCCTTTATTGTAGCATTCTAAAAGTTAGGTTAGATAGTTAGCCAATCAACTCAAGGTGATAGGTGACAATAAATTGAAAAAAAATATTAAAAGATTTATGTCAAGTTCTGTTTTAAATATTATCTTTAATACATATAATATATGTTACATAATGCAGTATAACTCAGTATACAATATTACTTATTTATTAGGTCACTAACACCCTATATGCTATTGCATTGTGTTATATAAAAATTATGTGTTTTCGCGTTCTGAGCGCCAGTGCAATTACTAATGACGACATCATGCAAATGCAACACATAACATTAGATTATATTAGACATGAATATTAAATAGGACATTACAATTAAACATTGCATTACTTTAGCTACACGACATTGCCAGCCTATACCTATTTATACCCTATACCTATGCCTGTTTATACGCAAGTCAAGGGTTTTCACAGATCCATTAAATACAATTTGAGTTTTGTTAAAATAGACAGTTGACGAGTCACCATAATTAACCATATTTATTTCGAAATTAGTGTTCATTGTTCTAAAAGCAGAATGGGGCTCTTTCACATACACCTGAAAGTCAACTGCATAGAGACAATACAAACTACAAAAAAACCTAAATAATACCTAAATATTTATATAATAGGATCAATCTAGACTAGATTAGATTGATTTTCAAGTTATTTGTTGACAGAAAGTTTTAAGATATAGAAATTGAAACAGTTCCTATCAAAATAAATGTTTAATAGAAAGAAGTTTGAAAGGATGATTTTAATTATTATGTATGCTAAAATTCCGCTCTAACCATTTACTTACTATTTTTATGCAGCAAAAAAATCAATGAAAACTATGCAAATAATATTTAATACAATTTTCCATACAGTGACATTCTATGTCTTATAACAAGTCTAGCGATAATACTGTCGTAATAATTTAATATATTACAAGATTATTGCTCATCTGAAGATAGACTTCGAATTCCCAAAGGCGTCGGGGTTCGTTTCGAAATATACGGAAGCATATTCTCCGATAACATCAACATGATTCAATGAATTTGATATTATGTTAACTTATTCGAACCTAGTAAATGAATATTTAGTGTTTTAAGATAAGGGTCCAGCTAATAACGTGTATCAGAGATGTTGTGTGTATGAAGTTTTGGCAAAGGATATTGACTAACAGATTTCTGTTATGGAAATGAAATTATTTCAGTTTATTCGGCTATTTAGATTGTGTTGTTCACTAATGTTCAAACTACAAGGCAATAAACAGTTTACTTAATAACT
>DWJN01006211.1:0-10845 GCA_018248895.1 Carystus phorcus
ACGGTTTTTTTTGTAATCCACCATAAGCCATTTCAATGTCACTTGTTTTGAAATGTCTTGTTTATTACGGTACAAAAAGTTGATCAAATTGAAGCAGACTTGAGGATATTTTACTGGCATTATGTAATTTGTTTTTTTAATCTTATGTTATATGTTATATTTTTACATAAATATTCCGATTCCGTACTACTACTCGTCACACGTAGCTCAAATTTATATGTGACCACATGACAAACAGGAGCTTTTGAATAAAAGAAGAATTATCCAAATCGGTATACCTAGTAAGAAGTTATTAACTAACATACATACAAAAAAATACACGAATTGAGAACCTCCTTCTTTTTTGAAGTCAGTTAAATAACACATTTTGTCTCGAATCGATTAGTGATTCCAAATCATTCTCGAATCCATTTAAACACACTCAACTAACTTGAAATATGTACATGATATTTCAGTCACCCTATACATTAGTAAGAATCGTGCAATTTTTAGTACCTGAGACGTTTGATAAGACGATAATTCTGTTGTTTTTGTTTCAATATTGTTCCGAAATTAAAAGGTACGAGTACCAATGGCGAGTATTTTGCTGCGGCTGTTACCAGATATGTAGCTATATTGCGTGTTCGATGTTATTGGATGGTCAGGCATGCTGCAGATGCGTGACTTTTGGTTTCGCGTGACGTGTATTTTATTTGTTCTAATATCTTTTACTAAATGCTATCAGATTTTCAATGTGAAGTTCTTAAATGTATATTTGGCTACGTATTTTAGATACATACATTCAATCGCTCCTTTTTCCCTTTGGGCTAGGCAGGGACCACTTCCTTCCATTTGCTACGATTCTGACGTACTTCTCTCGCTTCATCAACGTTCATCACTCTTTTCATACATGCTCGCCGGTTAAGGAAGCTTCTCACCTGACCTTTTTTGTATTTTCCACCAAATTAATAACTTGTTGCTCGAAATTGATATAGTATTCTGTTGTGTTAACACTGCTCTGTGTTAATTGTGTGATCGTCCATTGTTTTAATATTTGCATTTCGTGTTACGATACTCTTAAACATTCTTGTGCGTGTAAACTATTGTCGTAAATACTAGTTTTCTTATTTGAGAACATGTGAGATTATTAGCATGTTATTGAACCCATGCATGTCTCAGGCAATGTATTTAATTGATAATGGCATATTAATAAGGAAATTTATTAATTTAATAATGACAATGTATTTATTATCAGAAACATCTGAACGATTCGATGTTACTTAGATTGATTATAATCTACTCAAATAAATTAGTACAATTTAATCTTTTATCATTTAATTATTTTATCATTAACATTTGATAAGATTCAAGTAACAACTTCATGTAAAAGATATTAGGTATCTTATATTTATTTTCTCATTTATTTTTACATCAAATTAAGAAAATATGGTTTTATCAATATGATTAGGAGTTGATAGATAATAATTATTAGTTTAGTTAGATCGGTGTCTCAGATATTCTTGTATGAATTTGCAGATATATATTTTTAAACCGATGCAACTATGATTACTAAGTATTTAATAGCAGAATAACGATCAGAGGAGTCACGTGATGTTAAGTGGTCCAACTGCAGTTAGTAATTTATATAGTGACTAGTGAGCGACGAACCTGGCCAAAGCACGCCATAATCTCAGCTACCATTAACTAACGAGCATCGCGAGATATATAATTATTCATATATTTCCTCGAACTCCCATTTCTCAATCCTTCGGGACCGTAACGGCTTCTAACTCGAGCGAACGTGTTACTCTAATGCGTACGTGTATGAGTTAGAACATGGGAATGTCATCTCCCGCTCATTAATCTCTGTTAGTTGTACCCCTGAGTCTGTATTGGATTAGTACTGTGGGCACTGTCTCATCCAGAATATAACATGGTACAAAGTCGAAAACAAATTATTTATTCCGTCTTAGGAACTTATAACACACGTAAAGAAATGTAAAATGTATTAAGCTACCAGTTTATTACACTATATTACTTTTAAAATTAATAATAAGCTATAGCTAATAATAAAGCTAAGCTATTTAAACATGATTTACAATAGAATCGTACGTCTAACGTATTTTTAGTCTGTAATCCATATTTATTCTTTAGAGACTCCAAATGTACGAGTAAGTATATTTTTTTAAATATCTTTTGTTAGGATACCAATTGGTCTTACATTAAACATTGGTCTTATTTTAAGCTGCTCACCTCAACGCTATGATCAATGCGATAAGATATTTTATACGGGCATTTCATTGGTACTTTCCTAATAAGAGACATGAAGGTGGATTTTCATTGATTTTATGTTTCATGTTCACATCATTACTATGAATAGTGATGATGTCTACTGACAGTCAGACAGGCCACATCCTGAACAGTAAATCTGGAAACATGATACTTTAAATAAACCCACAAGTATTATTGTTATTTACTTCGGGGAAACAATATGAAAAAAATCTGAAATTTCGTTGTCTAGAAGGTTTAAATGTTGGGCAAAAAATTACAAATATGAGTGTAAAAATACTTTTGGATTTACTTGGAATGAATAATTCCTGTTTGTAATTCCAATATATCCGTAGACAAAAATTGCCAATATCAACTATAACAACCAGAAAGTAAGACAAAAAATCTTTTTTCTTTGACTTGTAAACATAATCGCTGTGTCGCTGGACAAAAGAAAAATAACTTCAATTTGATATGATCGGGAAAATCCTGTTTTTTAGAAGTCGGTTAAATATATTTCCTTTCGCGAGTGAAATAAATGAAATTGTATAAAAATTGCGTTGCGAGGATGTATAGTGCGTTGTGGTGGAATTGCGTTCCAACATTCGGTCCGTACAGGGGATACAGTTGGGCGCTCACCCCACGTCAGTTCCGTCTGGCAGTGTGGCCCGACTACTGAGACCAAGTGTACGGACGAGAAGGCGGATACAACATAAACATTAATGAAGAAATTGAAACATAACATGAATATTAAAACGTATTTTTACTAGCAGCAATTACTCGAGAGTTACGTTGTCTTACTAATTCTTAGTTATTTTACTTAAAATTAAATTAAAATTTCTTCTCTACAAGTTGTTATTAAAACTCTCTGAACTCTACATATTATAGTGTATTGTTGTGTTATATGCTAGAATTGATTTTAGTTTATGATGTAAATACCAATCTAACCTCACTAAACTAACCTCAAATTTTTCAAACGTATTCAAAGTACTATTCATGGTGTCGGATATTCGTGACGATGTGGGTTAATCTTAAAAATGTACTCTCATAATTTTTCCCTAATAGGTCAAAAAGAGTATAATATCTGAATATAGGTATATAAAGTACGTGTCACGGTGTTTGTCCGCGATAGACTGCTAATTACTTATATTTAATTTTATTAATGTCTTACAAATAATTAATAATATTTACTAATTATTAATATCTTACTAATAATTCATTCGATGAGATTCTAACAGATGGCGGTGTAAGGTAATTAATTGCCAAAATTGACTATGTAAACCTTAGTCACAGCAACGCGTGGCCAAGTCTGCTAGTCTTTATTAAATGATCGTTTTTTTATTTTTTTATTGTTATTTTGTTCTGTCCCAATGTTCGCCGCATCATGGCGAGCCTGCAGCCCGCGCACCGTGACGGCACATGCCGGAGCATCACCTGTCGTCTTTGTTCCCACGACCGGCCGCTTTGTCAAGGGCTTGCTCGGGTAAACGCCGACGTAACAACACTTGCGTCTTAACTAACAAACAATAGGACGCTACCTATATACCCGCGAATGTTTTTGATTGTAAACAAAAATGTTAAAACTGAATGGTGCCATGGTCATCATATCGGAATGCCGTTCAAACAGTTCTGAAATGAGAAACGGGAATGATAAGTTTTAAATATGTATTTTCATTATGGGAGGTGTGTGCCCTTCCTTGTTTATGGCTCCTACGATACAGGGAATCCTTGTTTTAGTATGAGTGTGTAACGGTTTTTGTTACTATTTATATGACTTTGAAAGTCCAGAAGTAACTTATGTAGGAAGTACGAGTATGGAGTACGAGTATGAGTATCTTGTTAAAGAAGTTAAAAAGTAATTCAAATGTGGCATAATACGTTCTTAAAGTTTACCTCAATTTATTGTTATGAATTTCGTAAGATATTACAGAACTTTCATAACCATTGAATACTTCCACCCATTATGTTAATATAAGCACGTATATTGAAAGTTTTTCTATGTTATAAATGTTCGATGTTCAATGAGCCGCGAACGAGGTCTGTATTCGGGCATTTGGAAAATGGATGTCGGCAGTTGTGGCGTGCGTTTGTTAATAGTTTTAGGTTACTTGGCTCCTTGATTTTACATATTTGCAAGGTCGTCGTCTATGACGAGTTTTTTCTATGTTTATTTTATTCAATGGGCAATTAATGTACTAATTATATGATACATAACACGAATTTATGCTTTAAGTTCGAATGACAAATACAACAGGTAAGGGACGTAGAAACACAATTATAAATGTAATAAACACCTGTACAATAATAATCGAAGTTTTTATTTAAATAAAAGTAAATAACGGAGGATCTGTCGCGGGTTAACTGACATGAAAGTAACTTTACTATCACTTGCTGCTTTTTGAAGTGGTGTTAAAAGTCGCTTACAAAAGCGCTTTACGAGACAAGCATAACGACGAATCGCATGAAAGGAGCTATTGTAACTGACTTTGTATAATACTTTTCTATTTCCTTTTAGCCGTATCTGAGCGGTCTCAAATCCGAAGAACCTAGGAGGCCCAAATATACTGTACCGACGGTCACGGAGTCACGTATAGATTATATTATCATTATTATTGTTGAATCAATATTATTGTTACTAGTATCTTTCTGTAAAGCCTGTATGGCTAGCTACTAACCCCTCTCTTGCATTTGAGTCAGCTGCCAAATATTTCTTTGTACTCCGATTGTGGGCTTAGGATTAATAGTGAGTACTTTATTTCTTCTTTCTTTCTAGTGTCCGTGACCATTATCCCACCATCACAATATCATCATTAAACACTTTGGCCTTAGTTATGTCGTATGACGTACATACAAATAGTTTAGGTAAGTAGATATCGTACATTAATTTTATTGACACGTGGAACATGACACTTCCTCTTTCTGGCCAACTATTTAAATATACTTACTGTAACTACATAATAACATAATAAGCGTTACCTATCAAAATATCGCGACACGCACACGATGTTATTCTGTTTTTGTTCATTATATTCGTATTATCTATGACATATCAGAGTCATACCTATTAGTTGTTAAAATATTTTTGGCCACGCACTACATTAAAAGGAACACCATATTGCATAGAAACTCTTCTTTGTCAGCGACTCCGTTATATAATCGTCGCTTTATGTAACCTAACGATAAAAATAATCACGTTGGGACACTAATGAGTTGCGATGTTGATAATGAATAATGATACGGAAACAGGCCTTATATTATTTATGTTTTTTTTTTTATAAAGCTATAAGTGTCATAACATTTCCTATACGTATAACACAAACTTGAGTGACGGCTAGCGCGTGGCGGCGCGCACGATTTGGGCCAAGGTACGCAGGAGTGCAAGGATTGTCGCGATAAAAACATTTCTACAATTCAAATTGAACTGTAGTTAGTCGATGTAAATGTAGGTAAGTATGATTTACTATGTCATTATAAGAAAGCGTTAATACCTTAACGAATATATTTACCTGAAACAAGTGATCCAAATGGATAAGTCCAACTTTGAGAAAGAAGTCACCCTTATAATCCAACTTGGATGGGCTGCGTTCGGGAAATTACGGGATATCATGATATGATATTTGGATGACATGTCATCCAAAATACCTCAGTGCCTGAAGTCGAAGATGTTCGAGCAATGTGTGTTGCTAGTGATGACCTAGGGATCCGAGACGTGGAGCTTCACTATTGGCCTAATAGAAAAGCCCAATAAAAAAGATTAATTTTAAACAGCGTAACTATTTACTCAGCCCTTTATAACTGATTCATAACGTACACATTTCTAACTTACGCTTAACGTAATGCAACACTATTAATTTCAGGCGTCACTGTGATTGCCGCTCAAGACAACAAATAGGTATCTGATAGAATGCCAAGAAAACAACATTTAAATACTTAATAAATTGATAAAAAATTGGAAAACTACGGTACTTAACTTTTGTTGAAAGACAAACACCAGGTTTTTGACATGATATACTTACCTATCGATGATAAGACTTAAGCAGTGGAAATGTTACAATGATAGGATATCACAGTCGTAAATAAATCGATGAAAGGAATATTTTTACGACAAATACAATGGATTTGCTAAGATAATAGGAGTGGTGATAAAAGCGTTATCGGAGATAAGGATTCGATAAACAATATTTTGTTATTTCAAACAATACGTATGTAATGTACTGACAACGATAGTTTTAGATTTTGGTTGAGCAATACATTACAGTTATGTCAAACCGAGATAAGGTGGGTAATTTGTCATGCTGGTTTTTCTTTATGAAACAACATTGATTAGATATGTCACATTATACCTGCCCGTAAACAAGGAATATAAAATGTAACAATATCCTTGACGCGTATGGCGTAAAAACGATTGCGACAAATAGAAATTTAGTTCATATTCTTTTACAAATGTAAAATAGTAGATAAATATAAATGTAAAATAGTAGATAAATATCTAAACATTTTTAATTTATCATGATGCTAGGGAGAAAGCAATCTTAGAAATCCTATTGATGGATTACGTTCTTCAAATGAAATACTAATACTAATAAATAGTATTCCCAGCAACAATGCTGAGATACTAGCATAAACTTAACAGATGAAGATTTCTACGATTTCACGCCATCACGTTAAATTTGTTTGGGTAAGTGACGCGTCCCAGTGTATTTATTTGCACACCACGCGCCTGACATCACAATGGATCGTCCATTACTTCTTAGAAATGATCCCCGTTTTGAAAGTCAAGATTACGTTACATTCTCGGTTCGCGCTCTCGACAATTTCTTCATTTCATTGAATAAGTTGAAGTTGAAATTATGCTTCTTGGATAATGATTGACTCTCACTGCACCGTACGTCCTTTTTGTTACGATGTGATGAGCCACCTAACACAGAAGAAGTAACTGTCAGCCATAGCTACAGTTACACCAAAGACTAAACAGTACGTTGCTGACTAAAATAGTAAGGAAAAGAAAAAAAGACTGACGAGTTTCAAACCTCCAGCCCGGAACACAACGAGCCACACACTAAATACGATATCATGTAATCCATAAATTTGATCACAATCTAAATTTATCCAAAGGTTTCAGTTTCGTATCAAAGTACTAACATGACAGTTGTCATCTTTCATATTTTTATTGGCGTTTGCTGTCAGTTGCCCGTGATTATCTTTGCCGTTGGTTCAGAAATTTGTGTTCGGCGAGCTTCGGCGCTGCATTAGCGAGAGTGTATCATGATTATTGCGTGCAAAGCTCAATGTTTATGCGCTTTTACTTGTCACATCGCTTCGGTTCGGTTTAACTTGGAGCTTTGAGCGGGTGAAACTCAACGACCACCCGCGCTAATTCCTGTGACAGTCCGTCTCGAAATGAATCATTCTAGACTCGGCTCGCGATGAGAAACGATCGGAACCGGGAATTTCGTGAGAGCTTATTTACTTTCTACTTGTTTACGATCGTTTCTGTCTCACCAATGTCTTATTGTTTTTCGACGGATTGCCGCCTTCGAAAGTTATTTACGGTCGGTATGTTACTGAAATGTTGTCATTTGTCTGAATTTGTTGCATTATGCAACACCATCTTTCTTGTAAATGTTCACTTTACGATTTTTAAAATTTTGGCCCAATACCCGTCTGAATTTATTTTATAACCTTCACGTTACCGTCCTCGCTTTACTTCGGAAAATATGTGACGTTAGTACCCACACTTTAGATGGTATTTTTATTGATTGTAATACTTATTAGTACATGAACAAAAATTGCGTTAACATCAGTTAAACCATGTATGAGATTAGCATGAACATACACACACATAAACAAATATTTGATTATCTGGCTTGAAACAAATCAAACAATGGTTTTTCTTAAATATCTTCCACATTCCGAAATTAATCATTAAGTTTTATTACACGCACGTATACAGATTTCATAACTAATAATTTCCACTGAAGTCTAATAAACCTAGTCATTATCGTACGCAAGTGCTTTGAATTTCTCATCGCAAGTCGTAGGAAGTAACTGTAAAATGTTAATAACGTATAAATCACGGTCGGTTGAATGGGCGAATGGGTACGTTAATACGTAACAGTCGTTATCGAGCAACCTTTAGCTTCTACCATGTGTTGTATCAAAACACATTAATATCACCGATAAAGAGTATTACTCGACGCCACGCGCGATAGATTATCTAATGAAAGTAATGAAACCGACAAGAAAAGTAATTCCCGACGCTTCATTTACCTACGGTAATGAGACTGTTGAGGGTATAAAAGAATGATTCTATTCCGTTTCGGGCACTCGACCTAAAATACTATCATTGAGTGATGGAGTGATGTAATTTGCTCGGATCTGTGTGCTGTCTTTGTTTCTCTAAACGTATGTTGTGTTTCTGTGGTTGTCTACTATTATTGTTTTGCGTTTGCCTATATTTATTATACTGAACTGTCTTAGATTGCATAAATAAGGCTTATACATAATTAGTTTTGCTGAACAAAATCTAAGAGTGCGGTCCGCACATTATAACGGTTTTCTGATTTCTCAGTACTAATAGTCTATTTATGCGAAGATGATGTACCCAGTAATACAAACCCATTACAGGGAACGTTATATCTTACGTCTAGTTATTAAGTTAAAAAAATTATCAATACGAATATTAGCTATGTTATAATCAGTTAACTTATTTCACTTTATGGTACTAAAAGTGTTTAGTTAATTCATTATTTGTATTTTGTACATTAGTTTTATGTAACTAGCCGGTAAAGGAGTGGGCGAGCCACATGGTGCTAAATGGTCAGCGTTGCCCATGGACATCAGCAACATCAAAAGAATCACTGATACAGTGCCGGTCGATAAAGAAACGAGAAGAAAGAAAGAAAGTCATATGACATTCAGTTAGCAATTATGTATTGCGTATTCACTCGAAGGAAATATTGATTTACGAAAATTAAATATAATATTTCAGGAACGTGTTAAATTGTATTATTAATTAGTTTCTAAATAGGTAGCTGTGATATTCATACAGTTGGTTAATGTCTTCCAGTTCGTTTGAGAAGATTAGCCACGTTTTAGTGAAAAATATTGCGATTTAGCACTTGAGCATCGTCACCCGAGAAAGAATTGCGCCCATCGAAGGGCGTTCCATTGCGACAGGTTTTGCAAATAAACGAAATACATTATTTCACGGTACGTCACGTAGACCTATTGCTGTTAACGTGATACAGTTGTTCTGAATAAATAACTGGCGGGGTGCATGCAATTTTGATACTTTTGTGGTAAGTAATAAAGATCATTTATTGAACTGACACAAAATATCTCCACTTGTTCAACGTGACTCACGATCCGCTACCGTGTCACGCACAATGATATTTGGCTTTCATAAATTTGGGCATAACGCTTACCTTTCCATTAGGCCTTTTTAAATGTGATATAATGACATTGTCGTAATTTACATATTAGACTTTTCTTTTTGGTTTTTTTATGTAAGTAGCTGACAATGGGACAGGCGAAGGACCTGATTGGAAGTAGTCACCATAACCCACACAACAAAAGCGTACGATACGTTGCTCCCATTATTTCTGGTTCTCCGACGCTACGACTGAAACACGTTTGCTGCACATGCAGTATAATGCCGTCGACTTGTGGACTAGCATGCTCCAACGGGAAGAACTTAACGTCATATTATCTATAGTTTTTCAGATTTTATACCTTGTGCTTCAAAGGGATTGACGCCCTTCTATTTCCTTGTTTCCTATTTATAACTGTCTATAATTATTGTAAATATTTTAAATTAATGAGGAAGATTTTAAGACATAAGACATTATGTAAGTAGCAGTGCTAATGCTAATGCGCCCTTTGTTTATGCACAATGCATCCCAACGAGATACGCCAAGGCCATAGTTTGCTTATGTGTTTATTTGCTTATAATTCGATTATCGCCACTGTTATCTCATTGTAAATAATGTACGTCGTAAGCTATTTAAAGCTCTACCGTGAAGTATTTAAGTCTAAATTAACGTGTTCTAATGCACGTCTGGGCAATGCCAACGTATTACGCGCTTGTTTACGTTTTCGCACATCCATTTCTTCGGTTGACTTGTGTTGGTTTAATATTGGAATTATGCACGAAGTGGCGGTCATGTATCCGGCTACGGTCTTTAAATAATTATTGCATAACAATTTTATCTTTTAAAACAATCTCTTCAAATAAATAATTGGGATTTGAAATGTAAAAATTTTAGTATGTATTGATCGTTTTTACCTTGTCTTTAGTGTTCTGAACTGGCCATATTTTTACTGCGACTGTGGCAACGTGGCCAGAGTTATTATGAGCAATAACAGCAAGACTGCAGTTTACAATAAAAGTGATAATACAATACGCTAACAATACAACAGTCATAAAACTCAAAACAATACTTTTAGTATTGAGCCATATTGACGTCTACACGTGTTCCGTATGAACGACAAAGAAAACACCATTCTATATAGTATACATATATCGACGCTGGAAAGGCAATACTTCCTAAGCGACACTTTGGCCAAAAATGAGTTATATATACCATTAGAATCGTA
>DWJN01006212.1:0-10844 GCA_018248895.1 Carystus phorcus
CCTCCAAATGGATGAAAGTTCCCTTGGTCAAATAGTGAATAGGCCTTAGAAAACATACTAGTACCATAAAAAGAGGGAGTCAGGCGTTCGGGGCCCCGTAGTAGGGTCATTTGTATGTACAAATGTGAAATAAAAAATCTTTTTACACTAAGGGCCTGAACTTGCCGCCCCGGACCTCAACTTGCCGCCCCGGGCCTTTGACAGGATTAGTCCGCCACTAACGCCACTTAGAATTAAGTTTGGCAGCCTCTTTCACTATACATATATTTACAACACGCATCCTTCACACCTTTTACCTTAATACAATAATAATTTTTGAAACACATTTTAATAAATGTCTTCATTTATTTTTAACTTCCACTGGCCATTTAAAATTGAGTTTTATTAAGTTTCTAACAAAACTGTTACTTGCCATAATTTTTCTTAATACACAGTCTTAAACACATTACTTTCTGATATTTACGTCAATGGTATTTCGAAATTTGCTACAGATAGAAGTGGAATATCTAATTAAAGCATACCAAAACTTTCCAAACTTCCTGAGCCCGATGATGTCGAAGTCGATAAACCAATAAATATTCCGCATAATAAAATCTGAAAAGAAATTAAAGGTAATTAAATTGTGCTTCTTAAGACTTGTTAAATTTAATTTGTTCATATATCTGTGCATTAATTCATACTGACGGAATAAAAGGTAATTCTTCTGTAAATAACAAAGATAATGCAAGTAGAATAAATATATCGTATTAAATCATCATGATCTTAATCACGAAATAAGTGCATTAAATGATTCTTTAAGGTGAAAAGTATTAAATATTTTTTTGTAATAATATAATTATTTAAGAACATATTTTTTTCATTTAATTTGTAACTTTAGTATATTTTTTGAAATTTTCTTTAATACTTGACCAATTACAGAAAATTTAAAAATGTATTCTTACAAAATGTGTTAAGGCCACGATTCGAACTTCACTGGCTTTCATTTCACCTTGTGCACAACTGCACTAATAATGCCTTTGATAAAATATAATTTCAAACTTTAATGTCAACTTAAATAAGTGCGAAAAAATCTATCAGCATATTGGATACTTCGTTAAATAGATTTTGTTCAAAGTTTGCCTCCTTATAAAAGACTTATCACTTGAATATGGCTCAGTTCAAATCCAGGGCACGTATTTCTGCGATTTCCTCGCAAATATTTGACCCTAGCCTGCCGAGGAGGAAAATCGTGGCACTGA
The DNA here is from genome assembly GCA_018248895.1 of Carystus phorcus. Classification (NCBI taxonomy): domain Eukaryota; kingdom Metazoa; phylum Arthropoda; class Insecta; order Lepidoptera; family Hesperiidae; genus Carystus; species Carystus phorcus. The sequence continues at coordinate 1,239 of DWJN01006212.1, forward strand.
CAACGATCTTCCCGTTGAATACTCCTGTTTGACATTCATGACATGTCAATTTGATTATGGTCGCAAAAAATATACAGGACAAAAGTTTCTCCATTTTACTGGATACGTAGCGTTTTTTACTAAACGTTACTTGCTATATTTACCAAAGGACGTTTTTACCCTACATATCGATCCCACTTCTACAAACGCAATTTACTTTTGACAATATAACATAGGATTCTCTGAAGTTAAAATTACTGTGTTCTTATCCATGTTGTTTTTTTATTAATGACTACAGTACCACCTGATGGTAAGTGGTGCTGCAGTTGTATGGTGGTAAAGCGCTTTAACTTAATAAATGTAGAAATAATGAAAAAATATCAAGCGGGAATACTGACATGGTCAATTCATTCCAATCCTTGGCAGCACGCACTATATTGTCCATGGTACAAACGAGACAGGGAATGTAGTGTTATTTATTATTTATTGTATATCTATACACATAACATAGGTTATAACATCTACAAATTTAATATTGTCTCAGTCTTTACAAACGCGTATAAAAACACATACATACATATATCATGACTATTTGTCAACGCAACAATAGACCACGTATCACATTTTAAAATTTCGTTTGTATCTATATCAATTTTTCTCTTGTTTCGTCAATCTAAGGAACCAACCTGCTGATTAATCGCGTTTTTAGTGAGAATACTAAGATAGGTTTCCCGAAGTGTAGCGACTAAGGTAAATTTCCCGACGTGTAACTAGTTGAAAATTAGTATACAGGATTTAATCCAGGTCTTTTGAGGAGACTGCAGCTCAGACCAGAGCTAATTGATAACAAGTGAGAGCTGTACTGCCAACTGTACTTACGTAAAATCCTATGCAAGTAAATAACATTGTGATACCAAGAACTAATCAAGGAATCTTGTGCTTCAATTAACTACAGCCTTATGACTGCACGTTTAATCAATGAAGTCGAAGTCATATAACTGGATTAATAGCAAGCCGTAAAATATATCAGTTTTATTTTTAACTTTGATTAAATTCGTTTTAAACCTACAAATTGTCGTTTAAGTTACTAATTTATTTATACTTATGATAATTAGTCAAAGAAAATTGTTTAGCAAATATAACGCACTCATTGCCCCACACAAAGATTCCAAGTATCGTCAGTGCCATGGACAACACACAAAGACATACACACACACACAGATGGAGAACAGAACTTTAAACTCATCAATAAAATTTCTGGCCCGCTGGGAATCGAACCCAGGATCCTTCGAATGGTGATCCGGTATGTCATATTCAGTTAACATTAAAATTAAGGGTTATACACTGTGTTTTACTGTAAAATAGGTGACAAGTTTCCCGATGGTAAATAGCCACCATCGCCCATGGACATCATGACACCTTAAACATCACTAATATAGAAGATATAGAAGAAGGAAATATTGGTTGCTTGCTGCTCCTACGGCTTTCCATGCATCGGAAGTAACGTTAGGTCATCAGACCCGGTTGTTATCATAGATAGCCAACGTTAAGTCATGTTTGAAAACTTTCGATTCTTAGGCTGGCCACTACCTTCACCAATCCTCATTGGAGCAGCGTGGTGGAATATGCTCTAAGCCTCCGCCAGCGACGAGACCAATGCCTCGAAATGGCCCATTAATAGGTTGACACCAAAGTATCACGTGGATATAATAAGAACTTACTAAACCTTTCATAAAGATAAATAATAGTTTTGCTTCAAATAATGTACTCTAATACAGAATGTAGCGAAGTTTTTGTGGCATAACCATCTTAGCAGTAGGTGAGTGAATTTAACATTGAGAAAATATGCGCCGTCTCAATTAATAATTTAAGCCTTTGAATTTTGTATAAGTAAAACCCGTTTACAGAGTATAAAATTATAATCAGCCCTTGCTTTAATTAACATTCGTTAACGAGTTTGTGTTTTCATAGGTATTTAATAAAGCCGTTCGTTAGCAATAAGAAGATAGTTTGGAATTTAAGATATATTTTACTTACTCTTAATGAATTACTTAATGGGTTGAAAGCAGGCAGGCATTTTATAACTTAGCTATCATAATACGAATAGGTTTCCATTTATTTTGTTGGAATTTCGTCACAATAATTATTAGTTTTATTTAAACGGAATTTGATTTTTAAGGCTCTAGATATGTATATAGCAAATAGCACAAATGGAACAGTTATATTTTCTTAGAATTCCATTATCCGAATGTCCGTGAATTACATCAGTTTGGTGTATTGGTGCTGAGTAAACGAAGTTTGGAACTACACACACCCACACACCCACACACACACACACATCCACGCACGCACACACACACACACAGAGACGTACACACCTATGATCATTGAAAGAATGATAAAAATAAAATTTTATTTATGTACACAATACTCCGAGTTGGGCGTAAACAGTTTTTAACTATTATCACTGTTTATGAACATAATTATAATTTTGTAAACATGTTTTTGGTACTTTAATAAATCTTCGAAACCTTTAAACTTAGGATTTTTGTGTTAAACGTTGTTTTATACATTATGGACCTTTTTTCATTTACAGTTTCTGCCTAGTTTGAAAGTTGTTACATTATATTGTCTGCTTCAATTGTCATAAACGAAAATATGTAATGGATAAGACTTGTAAATTAAGCTACACTGTCATAGCCCCACAGGTAATGTTAGGTTTCCTTGTGTCGCGAGTGTCATAAATAATACAAAGACTAGAGTTTAAACCCACACCGAAAACAGAAGTTAAAACTCATCTAAATTTGGCCCTGCTGGACATCGAACTCTAACGGCCGGTTTCTGGAAGGCTGATCAACGAAAAAATTAAGAAATCCACTGTCAAATCTATTGTCAAACGTCAATCGGGTTGCAGAAAGCATGATTATTCAGAAATTATTCGCTAATCAACGTTTTAGAAACTCGATTTGAACCCATATAATTTTCACGTTGATATGCGTGTTATATGAACGAAAATTTGACAAGCCTTTCAGAAACTGGCGGTTAGTGTTTTGTATTATTTTGTATAGTCACGTGAAAAGGAAACCCGAGTAGATTTATATATTCTTTATTATACCGGAAAAATATATTACAAAAGGAGGGCATTAAGCCAAGCATTCTGTACCAGCCAACCTTCCGGCAAAGCAGATATCGACGAAATATCGGCCTATCATAAATATATGAATATCGTACCTTAACTAACATGTGATTTTTTTTTTTTAACAGCTAAACAAAATTCAAAATCATTTATTCATGTACGTATTATTTCAATACACTTATGCACGTCATTTTTTTTATTCTACCACCGTTTCGGAAAGGTACTTTTACATCGAGGAGAAACTCCTCAGCACATATTTTGAACTAATACTAACAAAACAGGGTATTACTATGTTTTTGTTTTTTAAGAAATTTCGTATTTTATTTTATTATTGTATCATAATATCCTTTTTTGCATAATTTATAAATAAACATTTATTCGACAATTCCCAAAATCTTATTTTTATATTCCTTAAGGTGCGATATAATACACGCATAAAGGATTCTGAGATTTGTCACAGTCATGTTTAACATATAAAAGAAATTCGGGAAGTTACATTTTCTATATAAATGGTATTTCAAATTTTTAAAGAAATAAAACATTTAATATTCTTTAATAAACGAGTCGTGTCCTCTTTCGTCGGCAACGCGTTAGTACTACCCTCGATGTACGAAACAACAACAAATGTAATCTATAAAAACGGTGATATTGCGACCGCTCGGGCAATAAACAATTTATTGCATGTGTTTGCCTCAACCGGGAGTCGACCCCGGTACCTTCGCTAGGTTACTACGAAATATAGGTTAGAAAGTTGAGATGGCGACAAATGTATTGAAATGTAGATCTTTGGACCAGTACGTGAAATAAGCCTAAAACATATTACCTATGTATATGACAGAAACTTTGCAAATAGTTTCAAACACGATTTAATATCTATTTAATGTGCGACTACGACACGGCATTGCAACGTCAAAAAGTCGCACGTTTAGATGACGACTTCGTTGGCGCTCTATTAAGCATAGCTTTATTCACATTCTGCTATCGAAAGTGAGTACGCAATGGCAAGCGACACACTGCTTACTGATATTTTATGTGCGATGTCATAGACTGCCCAAACATACAGACACTTAGAATTTTAATAAATAAATAAGAAGTTCGAAGTTGTGCTGTTGTACTTCACGACAAAGTTAGAAAATGTTGTGGTACCCTTGTCAAATATTGTAATACAGTTTTTATTTAAATAATGTACGCTGCAACACAAAAGACTCCTTTGTGTATAATACGAAATCTACTATTCGAAGGAATAATTTAGTACTCGTTTGAAGTATTATAGTATATTACTTTACGGCTACGGGAAGAAAATGTAATAATTTTAATTTCGTAAAAATATCTACGACTATTGCCCATATCCTTACATCAAATACACAATGCATCTCATAAAAAAAGCTATCTCAATAATACACGATCGTATATTTTAAGAGCTCCAGAAGGTTAGAAAAATATTACGGAATAAAAATTAAACTTATTGAGCGAAGCAATTTATCTAAACTACGCAAAGCATTTCTGATCATTATACCTACGTTGTTCTAGTCGTAAAGTAGATAAACAGCGGCTTTAGCCATTAGTTGAGTACTTTCTTATCAAATTAATGCGTACCTGACCGTAGTACAAGAAAGGGCAAAGACCTCACCCAATAACCAGAGACCCGCGTTCCGAAGACTCTTTTCTGAAAATATCTCCCAATTCTAGGATATAAGAATTGGAAACTTAATTACTTAAGTTGAACCAACAAGTAACTTTGGATAATACCTACTCGTTTACCCAAATATTTTTGTACTTTTACAGTTGCTTCGATGAAGAAAAAGTTCTTGAATAAACTTGAGATTTCCCTATTATAAAATATGAACTCAAAATTATAGCTATACTATAAATTATAGCTATGCTATACTTTTGTACAATAGAGCACAAGCCATAATTCGCTGCTGCGCTCACGCTTAGGAGCAAAAAGACAAATCCTGTTTATATCCCACAGAAATGTGAAATATGTTGAAAAGAGTCATCAATGATCGTAATTTATTTTATCTAATTAATTTACTTTATTTTATTTTTTAAATTATAGAATACCTTACGTATTTACTTACTTTAGTGTCCAATCGATCAAAAACTCGTTTAATTCTACAACGAGAGTGATTTTTGAGCAATAGTTTGTTTATGCATTTGCGTGTATGTAATTTCATGAACCAACAGTACACGCTATTCTAGTTAAAATACGATAGGAATACGTATAGTAAAATCTAATCATATTATTTTAGTTCCTTGAAAGAATGAAAGTTTAATCTCTTTATGTAATCCAATCTGCCGCCAGCGCAGTACCAGTCCAAATTACTGCTACAGCCTAACGTTTTCTCTAGATTGTCTGTGCTAGTTCTTCGCGAGTAAGTTGAAACTTCGACATGTCAGCGCTTGATTCTATTGAATTTTCTTTCCAACATGTAACAATACAGACGTTCCCAGTAAAGTTTTCATTGTGTACCGCCGATATTGAAGTGAATCTTGCCTTTTTATATTATAATGTTGTTAGTTTCGTACGATGTCCAATTTCATACCGACATTGAAACTAATTTACAATTTCACAGAAATCCACGTGTTGGATAATTTGAATTTTCACGGCACGTTTGCAACGAGTACATGTCACGCTATCGGAATTTGGTTATTATTATCAAGTGCTATCGGTTATAAATATGAAACAATATCAATGATAAGTCTAACATTAGGATGAACGATTTTAGTTAGGGCAAAATGCATTAAATATATCGCTACGAGTATCGATATTACGTTGTTGATAAAGCTTAGCGTTTACGATTTTACTACATAAGTAAGTACTACGTATTTGCTTCACTCAGACGCTAAAACATTCGTGTTGATATTGACGGCTTTTTTCTTTATCTCTTCTACCTCGGTCGGCAACAATTTACTGATGCCTTTGAACTCTCTAATATCCATGGGCGCCAGTGACCACATACCATGAGATGGCTCCTCTGACGGCTCTATGATAATAAAAAAAGTAATTTTCCACAATTAGATAAAATATTAAGTTGTCTAATAAGTATACAAAAAAGCCATGATTCTATTTATGTAAAACAAAAAAATTATAAGTAATTAGAGTTTTCATTGAACACTGCAAAGGAATCAAGAAAAATAATTTATTTTTGTTACTCTCCCTTTTAACAGTTATTGAGGTTGAGATTTCGATCAAATTAAAAATATTACTTGGTACAGAAAAATTGTAATCAAAAAATTTGGTAGCTAATTATTCTTTTCGAAATCTTATACTAATATTTAAAGCTGAAGAGTTTGTTTGTTTGTTTGATTGTTTGAACGGGCTAATCTCATGAACTACTGGACTGATTTAAAAAATTCTTTTGGTGTAAGATAGTCCATTTACAGAGGAAGGCTATAGACTATAGAACATCACGCTAAGATGAATAGGAGAGGAGCAGCGATAAAAAATATTGCGAAAACGGCAAAATTTTGAGCTTTCCATAAACAGTAAAAATTCCTCAAAAATCATGTATTACAATATTGTTCCCCTCTAAAAGATCTAAATAAAAGTCCGCGACAGCATATGGCTAACTTTTAAGGTTAACCCACTATAACAATTTTTATGGTTATAAAAATAGTTCTTAAATAATCATTTGTATGGCAAAACAAAGTTTGCTGGTTCATCTAGTAGAGTATAAATGTAATACATCAACCGGTAAATATAATAACGTCCCTATCAGGGATGTAACGAATATACGAATTCGCGAATATTCGCATAATTTAGACATTCACATACGTTTCCCTTAGAAACAACGAAAATGTTTGGAGAATTTATTAGGCAAAGGAAATTAGAAATAGGTTATTTGAATAAAAAAAGATAGGATGCGACGTTTTTATTCGGCTCGTTAACTTCCTTCATTTAACTTATATTGACTCTGCTACGTTACATTTAGACATAACCTACGCGAAAAAACTAACCTGTCAAACATTTGGAATGTATTTTATTAGAAAAGACATAATTCGTATTCGCGAATCCTGGAGATATTATTCGTATTCAAATTTTTAAAAAATGTGAAAAATCTTTCATTCGTTACATCACTGATTCCGTCTTTTAAAAACTGTTCTTTGTTGTACTTCAAAGCAAATTAGGTACGAACCTACTGAGAGTTTTTTGCACGGTAGTTACCTAATATAAACCTTATTACCTAAGTTACAAAATCCAATTAAACAGCCTATACCCCAGCCGTCATACCGCAATCTTTGTTTGTGCTTGCTAAAATGTAACGATGTTTTAGAGATTAAAACGGCCCACTTTTACACTGTTTAGATAACATACTTTAAAAATTAATGTGCCTTCAATAGCAGGTGCCTCGTTGCTGCGTTTTTACAGTTATTAAAATTGAAAACAAAAGGCATGCATTTTACATCTGATCTTTACTTGAAATGACACAAACAAAATTACAAAAATTTGTTGGTAACCAGAGACCATGAAAACGATTAACAGATTCGATTATTTTTAGATCTAAATAATATATTTCTTAATAGTGCAAAGATAGTTGTTGCAAAAAAAATATTGTTCTGAATGGACACAGTGTATAAAACATAAATGTACTCGACGTCAATGTAACCATTCTTGTAGCACTATATAAATGTATTTAAATCAGTCAACAAGGGTATTGGAGACCCCAATTGATAATGATACCTGGAGTACCCCGGGGTCGCGTGTTCAATATTCAAACGGGACAAATATTTATATAACAGATTTATTTTTCAGATCGTGATATAATTATGATATATCATTTGCGTCTTACTCGTTGTCCTAGGTGTCCCGTCGTCCTAGGTGAGCGACACGAGGCGAGGCGACGCGATGTTTTGCGACACAATACGACCTTACTATCAACCATACTGATTAAGGCGACAACGCAGGACACGAATGCATGCAACGACTATCTAATATTTTCGAATCGGGTCGAATCGCATCGCGTGGCGTCGCATTGTCGCGTTTGTCGTTTACCTAGGACAACGAGTTAGTTAGGTACAGCGATTTCTAGCATATGATGTGATTATGTCATCGTTTATTGATCTATAAAAATACTTGTACTATGTAATATGTAGAATATTGAAAATAGTTTACGGCAAAATTTAAATTACTACATTTTTATATTCGAAGCTATTTCTCATATAAGGTCACTTTAATTGTCACTCATACTTTTTCGCGGAATGTTCTAAAACACTTCATCAGCGAATAAAAATGTCCTCGGTCACAACTCAACCCTTATTAAGTATTCTAGTGATGGCAGACTTATCAGTAACATTGAAGTGTCGAATTAACATTACTAACAGAGCGTTTGTCACGGTCATCACTACACTGTATGACTTTTCCTGAACTGCATTCCAAATGAACCTCGTCCCAGTTCTAACTTCCGAATTAAATGAGATTTAAACCAAAGCGCTTTTTTGTCTATTTTAATCTGGTTGGAAACGTTTTTCATGTTTTTGAGTACACATATCTATGGGAGTTTTAATACGGACCGACGATTGTTTACAAAGCTTGCTCAGTTTTTAACCGGGGAAATTTTATAACGTATAATCCTTTTCTGCTTAAATGATACATACATATGTGATAGAATATTAGTACTACAACATATGTACATTTATTAAGCAGTAATTGATTCTTGTTTCGCTTCGAAAATCATTATCTTCATGTTGACTCAGGACAAGACTGCGTGTGTTATCATCGCAGTATAGGATACTAAATTAATCGAAGCATCGCGTAAATGTGTGTAGGATTCCTACTCATGTCACACAAGTAGAAAAACTATATACCTAAACCACTAAATCGCCATTTTTTCTTCTCACGGTAAAATAATACAACTTTTGATCGCCTATCTACCTAATATTGTTCATCAGTTCGAAAGAAGAAAAAAATTGTCATTATTATTTAGGGGATATACATAAGATTTCATGGAATTCCAAAAATCTAAATGAATAATAGTTATCATTAGGAAAACATGAAGTAACGTCGACGAGAACAATAGTTTAGTGACGTCTGAAACTCGTGACTAAAGTAATTGCTGGTCATTTAAAATGACCAATGGGCATATACATTACTTACAAATTGTTAACACGATGTATTTATTCTCCGCGTCTTCTCTATTATGCCCATCAAAATCATTATTCAAACCAGTGAGAAAAATTTAGGTTTATACAACGCATTATTTTATATCTTAATCTTAGAATATGAAATGCGTAAGTTTGGACTGATGTTTATTGCTTACTAGATGAACCAGCAAACGTTGTTTTGCCATATAAATTATTGTTTAAGAACTATTTTTATAACCATAAAAATGGTTATAGTGTGTTAACCTTAAACGCTAGACGTATGCTGTCGCGGACTTTTATTTAGATCTTTTAGAGATGAACAACTTTATGATACACTAGATGATCCAGCAAACTTTGTTTTGCCATATAAATTATTATATTAGAACTATTTTGATAACCATAAAAAT